>CM071950.1:29710000-29927500 GCA_036784905.1 Acrossocheilus fasciatus
AAATATTAAAAAAAACTAATAACAATGACAAAAGCACAAAATTATCAAAAGTTAAAATTGAAATAAAAAATAAAAGGAATGTACATATTAATAAGTTAAATAGAAATATTAAAAACTAATAATTACAAATGCACAACAAAATTATTAAAAATTACACTAAAATAAATTTAAATAAAAATATAAACTAAAAGCTGATAGATCAAAAAAAGCAGAAAACAAAAAGCAGAAAAATGAATTAAATTAAAACTCACTGAAAATATTATAAAATACTATATTAGTACACAACCAATACTAAATTAGTATAAATCTGTCTAAATACATACATATAAGTTTATTTGTATATATACATTTTTAGTTTATTTGTCTTAAAAATGAACTGAAATTGAGTTGACGTTATGAGGGCAAATAAATATGAACCAATTTTTCAGTTTTCAGGTGAATTATTAGAAATATTGTGTCAAGCACTCATTCCTGAATCGTAGCTGAAGTCTGCTCAGAGTCCACGGTCTGTTGAGCAGGAGGAGACGATGACGAACACGAGTCCGGGCTGATAAGTCCAGGCCAGTGATTACACACCAGCAGGACAGAACGTAATCTCGTCTCCTGCTTTATCTGCCGTGCTGTTTTTAGAGGTGGAGAGTCAATAGGATTTGATTGTGGGAATGACTGTGCGTCTCCCGTGTTCAATTACTTTGATCCTCGGCGGAACAAATGCTGCTTTACTGTCCTCTTATCTCAATGAGGTTCAGAGCAAAGCAATCAGCGTCATAACAGGCAAACAGAAGAGATGCGACGCAGCCTTTAACAAGATCATTCACACGGAAACAATCACCTGACGCTCGCTTTAATGCGTATGTTCACAGAGACTCGCTTTCACGAGTGCGAATTTGAATCGAATCGACACTCAGAATGTTAAACTGGAGAGGAATTTACTGAATTATAAATAAAATAAATTCAATGCTATCACACAAGAGGAATTTCATTTCTCCAGCACCAGCAAAAATAAATAAAATTAAAAATATAAATTAATTAATTTAGACCAAGTTACAAAGTTAACCAAATCAAAACATTTACATTTGGCCATACAGCACCAAAAATATACCACTGTTTTCAGAATTTTTAATAATAATACTAATATTAATAATAAATCAAATGAAATTAAATGAATAATAATTTAGTGATCAATATAACATATCATCTTATTTTGCTATTTTTATTTAAATACAAATTTCTATAGGTGCCATTTCTATAATACTAATAATCATTATTATTATTATTATTATTATCAACACCGACTTATGAGAAATGTTTAGCAATTACATTTAAATTTAATTATTAAATTAAGTGTAAATTGTTGCCATTAATATATTTTTATGTATTATTATTATTATTATTATTAATAACCATCAATAATAATAATAATAATAATAATAATAATAATAAAGCAGTTGTATATTTAATTTAATTTCATTAAAAAAAATGAATGTAATTAAATTCAATTGTATTTAACATTTCTGGAAATAGTTAATTTGCTATGTTTTTGGTAATTGATATAAAAATAATAAGTAAAATTTTAATTAATTAAAGTTAAATTAATGAATTAAAGTTCAATTAATCTCTTCAATTAAAAAAAGTTTTAAAAATTTATTTCATTTTAATTTTGCTTCCTTGAATTCAAATTACAATTCGTAATCCTGTTTGCTCAATTCAAATTAAATCTAAAACGATTTTAATTCAATCTTCAATTCAGATCGTGTACGACCTTGTTGAGAGTCAAGAAGCTATTCAGCCTCTCTCTCTCTCACACACACACACACACACACACACACACACACAGGAAGTGTAACAGCTTAAAGCTAGCACTAGTATTTATCTGGTGGGGAGTCCCGGGCGTCTGAATGACTGTCCACAAGCAGTTATTTCAGGCACTGTCAGGGTCCGATCACGGCTTACCCATCTCTAGCTCAGCAGATTACTGACCATCTGATGCTCCAGAAAAACACAGGAAGTCAATGCATGGAAACGGAGAGCAGAGGAGGGATGACCTTTGACCTCAGCCCAGCGGTGGCCTCTTAGAGTCAGATTAAAAACAGAGAAATCCAGGACACAACAAATGACATCAAAACGGACTCGATTCATTTTCTGGTCTTACTGTGAGCGATTCACCAGTGCATGTTAATCCAAATAAAAGAAAACATCTTTTTTAGTCTTATCTAAAATCTAAAATGGGTTGCAAAGCGTTTCATGTCGGCTTGAAACTTTCCAGGGCGATCCATTTTTAAATGCATTTCCATTAAAATGCAAATGTGGCGGTTTTGGGACAGTGTTCATTCTTTGGTGCACGGATGCTTGTTTACTTGTCTGTTAGTGTCTCCCTGAAGAGGATTGCTGTTTAAAAGAGTTGTCTGCATCCTTCAAGCGTTAAATGACTCCATCTATCAGATGTTTGTGACTCTGAGGACGAGCTGAAAGAGTTCAGAGAAATCTGTTGGATAAACAAACACACACACACACACACTGTTGACTAAGTGAGTTCAGCAGCACATAAAACAGCATACACAAAGACTTTCTGGCTTAAAGTGAGACTTTATCTCTCGCTAAATTATTTAGCTGCTGTCGCGACGTACGGGCTGCGCCGTGTCCTTATTTTAGGTCAAAATGAATCTCTTCCAGAGTCTTTGACAGCCACTCAGCATGCGGTCTTACACAGTGACGTCCATTACAGAAAAAAATACTGTCATCTTCAGTCATGTTTTTAAAGAAACCAGAGGATGTGATGTTGCAATGCATTTTGCTCAAGGAGTGACTGAAATAACTGCTTGATGTCATCAGGGTCAGGCTTAGTATTGAACAATAAAAAACGCTAGCTGGAATAAATAAACAAATGCAAAGTTAACAAAAACTGTAAACAGTGATTGAAGACATAAAATGCAGTAAAATAAATGTTTTTCTTATTTTGTATTGTCATAGTAAGACTATGCTTGAAGAAACTAGATGTAATGTTGCAATGCATCTTTGTGTAAGAAGTGACTGAAATAACTACTTAGTTGATGTTATTGGGACCAGGCTTATTATTGTGAAATAAACAAAATAAAAAAAATAATAAAATACAAATAAAATTAAAAACATTCAAAAATGCTACCTGGAGCAAATAAAAACAAACAAAAATGACAATTAAAATGAACTGGTTGAAGAAATACATAAATGAATGTAAAATAAACAAGTGAAGACATCAAATAAAAAATAAAGAAATAAAATGTATATATTGTCAACATTAAACTAATTGTAAGTAATAAATCCATGCACAAACGTAACTAGTAAATTGCATTTACTTTTATGCACTGGCAGATGCTTTATCCAGAGAGACTTGCATTGCATTGAAGGTTTACATGCGAGGCTCATGCATCGAATCTATGACCTTGGCAAATGAAAAGTGCATTTAAAAATAGTATTATAAAGATGAAACAGAAGATGCATAAACCATAATAACCGTAATCAGAGAGCAGACTGATGGGATGAAAGAAATCTCTGCAACACTTCAGAACTCTGGAGATCCAGGAGCGGCAGCATCTTCACTGAACTGTCATCCACACAAACCCAATCCTCCTCAGAGCAGCTCTGCTCTGCTCGCTCCATCGGCTAAACATATGCTTCATTCGGATGAATAATCTATCAGTTGACATCTCATGTGAATTCGACAGATTTATCACCCTCGCATAAAACAATCAAGGCTAAAAATGATTCTCAAAAGACGAATAAAATGTGATTGCTCATAACATGAGCCCATTAAGACGAACCAGCTGCATCAGAAAGTGAGTCACTAGATCTGTCATGACACAACTCTGACTTCACTTGGCAGAAGTCCCAGCTGTCATCCATGTGCTCATGTCGCATTACAGTATCAGGCTTCATTCGCATGAATCTGAATAGAATGAGTCTCTTTTATTGGTTCTCATGACACAAAGGGATGGTTTGCATGGCGTATTTGTGAGTGAAACTGCGACACACGAAAGAATAAAGGTTTCTGAGCAACCGGCGCATTACAAACAACACAATAAGGTTGCTAAAACACAGCGAGCCCGTCTGACACAGAGCCAGGTTGCTAAAACACACTGAAGTGGAGCTCTGCGCTATTTCTGGTAGGCGACACCTCCGTTTCAAAGCAACATGGCGTTTGTTGTTTCCTTTGAAGCTGCTGTCAGCAATCAATCACATCCCACAGACCCAAAGAGCTCTGCTGAGATAAAGACAAGGCGAGATGCTTGCTGTAAGGCCAGTAATACACTTATGCAAGCATGCAACAATGGAATTTTGAATGCAACATCGTCATGCTTGTTTATAGTAGCTAAAAGCAATGCTTTCAGGAAATAACCTCACCTACTCTATCACCTACTCTAGTTTCTGCAACTCATGTGGTGTATTTTGGGTAAGAAAGAATCTTCTTTCTTAACCACGTTACACCTCCACAATCTCCTCCTGACAAATTGCGGCCCACATGCAATGCCCCCAAACAGACTCGCGCCGGTATTCTGAAGCATCTATTTGTGTCATTCTGGAGGTGGTTGTGGTGCTCACACTCTCTTTCAATCCTAAAATCAACAAAAATTCCACTCACAACCAGTTTCACATCAGGTCATCAGTGGAGGGTGTTATTTGGATGGTGAAAAGTGTCTCTATATGAAAAATATGACATCAGGAGAAGGGAAAGACATTTCAGTGGTGGACCAAGTTATACTGGAGTTTGTCATTGTGGTGCCAAATCAAGAGTTTGGACGCATGTGGATTTAAAACAAATAACCAACCAATAGAAAAATATGGAAAAAAATATATACATAATCAGGGTGGAGTGCCATTCATAGTTAAATTGAGAATGCCTTTGAAATTCCAATTCCATTTCCAAATTTGAAAGGGATAGAAAACAGGGTATACAGTTGCAATTCGACTTTGAATGCAAGGAAGTAGAATTAAATGTTTTTGAACCTTGTTTAAAAGTCTTGAAAGTTTCAAAAGTAAACATGACATTTGAATAGCTAAAAAGATGAATGCGTGGATGGATGCATAGATGGATGAATAGTGGGTGGATGAATGGGTGGATGGATGGGTAGGTGGATGGATGTATGGGTGGATGGGCGGATGAATGAATGGGTGGTGGATGGATGTATGGGTGGTGGATGGGTGGATGGATGTATGGGTGGTGGATGGGCGGATGAATGAATGGGTGGTGGATAGATGGATGGCAATAATTCTATTGTCAGTTGTTGAGTGGTCTGTTTCTGATCTCTTCAGTCGCTCTGGCTCTTGCTGCTCTTCACTGATTTTAGGTTGTTTGCTGGTAATGGACGGTTGTGTTCTGCGTCTGCAAGCGACGGCACATAATGCAGCCGCATCCATTATTACACATTACATAATGATCATAAATTGGCTGCAGCGGCGAGCAGAGCGAGAGAGCGCCAATTCAGCCTTCAAATGCTCACTGAAAAATATCAGGCTATTATTTTCCACCAAAAAGGGCAGGACGGTCACGCTTGTGTTGACATCAGCATGACAGCCTTCAGAACAACAGCGCTCTGTCCCACCCCAAACAAAGGGATTCGTTTGTTTTTGTGTACGTGTTTGTCCTATTGTCATTCGAAACAGCTCTTTGTTTCAGAGTAAACAACCCGTCTCTGTTTAGTTATGCTGCATTTGAAGAGACGTGAGTCACATGGCCAAACCAAAACCTAATTGCATAACATGCATATAATAACAAAAGCACAGTTGCACTACCTTCTCTGCATCCACCTTTGGCTGATTGCATTTGCATTTATTACACAATGTCAGGCTCTCCAGGGCTTTGGGTGTTACTAAATCAAAGCCAGCACTGAACTCACCAATTTCAGTAATGAACAAAGTTGTCTGAACACCCCTGGAGAACGATATGACAACAAGGCTGAACATGTCATCTCTAACGAGCTTTCCCAGGCTTCAGGGCTTATTACTTGTAATTGAGAATCTTAAAGGACAAAACATTGTTACTCAGACCATGAATAACAAAGCTCAGGCAAATCATTATTGGTGCAACTCATGGTAATTTTGATGAATTATTTAACGTCCCTCCCTGCTCTCATAAGAATGCGGGTGAGACACTTTCTCAGATGACAAACTAATGGATGACGACACTGAAAAATGAGGACAGCGGTAGTTTCTGCTATGAGAGTTTTTGTTGACACAACAGATTACGCAGCCAGGAAACGTACAACTGCATGATAATTAACAGATTTCAGTATTACTCAGCTCGGATGTGTGCCTTTCAGAATTGAATTGAAAAATGCATTTTAAATTCCAATGAAATTCCTGAATTTGAATTGAAGTAGCAAACACAAATGCAAGTTTAGTTGCAAAAAAAAGCAGAATTAAAACAAACTGAAATTCAAAGAAATTAATTATAAGAAATGTCTTATAAATGTCTAGATAGGTAACAAATAATATCAACCAAGGAATGTGAATAAAAAAAAAAATGTGAATAAATAATATTTCAGTTTTTTCTACTCTCTCTCTATATCTATCTATCTATCTATCTATCTATCTATCTATCTATCTATCTATCTATCTATCTATCTATCTATCTATCTATCTAACCACATTTCTTGATAAATATTTCAACTTTTTTTTTTATTTTTTTTTTAACTTTACTGGTTCAGTTTGTTTGTTACATTCTACTTCCTAATTTTGCACAACCTTTCTACTTAACACTGTCATATTTTCCAGCACTGGCATCACTAAGATTCCCTTCTAGTACAGACATTTCACTAATGCCAAATTCTTTTTTTGGGTGTCAAGAAGATTTCTTGGCAACCATGACACAACACTGATCTCTTTTTCCTGCCATGGTTTCAGTTTTCCAGCAGGCCTATCCATCTCACAGCCTGACATGGAAAGTATTCCCACTTCTCCGAGAACGCCAAACGGAATGTGTGACAGAGACACACAGATCTGGTAATCCTGAAGTTAAGACCATCTCAGGGCCAATATTCTGCCCCACCATGTTCACCATCCTCCTCCTGAGGTCTTAAAATATCAGGCCGCATCAGCAGTTTTATCTGCGTCCCTTGGCAAGTTTAGACATTGCAGCAGCTGTTGCTCCACTCACAGCCTGGAAAATACCGCAGTTACCGCTGTAGATAAGCTGGCATGAGCTGACTTCTAGAATTTCTCCCTCAGATGAACCTGGATGTGACCTCATGTACTTTAAAGGAATAGTTCACCCGAAAAAGAAAATTTGCTTAAAATTTACTCACCTTTAGGTCATCCGAGATGTAGATTGTTGTGAATTGTTGCATTGTATCACTCACTCACCAATGGATGCTCTGCAGTGAATGGGTGCCGTCAGAATGAGAGTCCAAACAGCTGATAAAAACATCACAATAATCCACACCACATGTGTGTTTAAAAGAAACAAATCCATCAGTAAGATTTTTTAACTTCAAATCGTCACCCCTGGGTAAAATATGAGTGCATAATAATAATAATCCATAATAAGGCTTCCTCCAGTGAAAAAGTCCATCTCCTGTTATCGCTCGTATCAAAATCCAGTCACATATTTGTTTAGAACCGTTTTGGACTGCATTACCTTGTAGATGTGCATTTGATCTGTGCAGATTTCTCTCCTGATTTAGACAAGATAGACTTTTTACTGGAGGAAGCGTAATTATAAGAGGATTTTAGCTGCACGTTAAAATGTTAAAAATGCCTTATAATGATAGATTTGTTTTTCACACAGCTTTTGTCTTCTCAAGACATTAACTGATGGACTGGAGTGGTGTTGGTTACTTGTGATGTTTTTAATCAGCAGTTTGGACTCTCATTCTGACGGCACCCATTCACTACAGAACATCCATTGATGAGCAAACAATGGAATGAAACAATTACTTGAGATGCAAATTGTGTTTTATAATAAGACCTATTTTGTTATCTTTAGAATATAATAAACCAAAAATAAAGTTTCTTTTTCTTACCCAACTGGTAGAAAATGTCCCTTGCACTCCCAAATTGACTTATGAATATTACTACAAAACAGATAAACGTACTAGTTTGTCAAAGGGTAAAGTATATCAATAGACTAATAAAGTGTCCATGTTGCATGTCTATAAATAAAACTGCTGTAAACATAGGCACAGAACCACATGAGGATCCCCAAACATCTGACTTGAATAACAGCACAGGGGAGACATCGATCACTTACAAATGGCTCAGAGTATTTTTACAAATCCAATAAATGCAGAAGAGTAATGCATGCAGCATGCCAAATGTCTGTGCTGCTCACTAGGGTCCGGACGTGTCAGGTGTCGGAAAAGAGCAGTGTATCTATGAATAACCGCAGCTGAATGTCAGTCTGTACAGTAGACTTCAGGACTTCATTGACTTCACTGAGCCTCACGAAACCGGGACGTGAGGACTAGTGTGGCTGAGCGAATCTCATGAAACCTCGAGAACATGGCAGGGTTATATTTCAGCTAAAAATCTAAATAAATATGAAAAATATTTATAAATGTATTTTTCTTAAATGAACTGCATTCTATTTCATAAAAGTGTGATTATTTTCTCTCTTTTTTTCCAAAAAAAAAAAAAAAAAAAAAAAAAAAAAAAAAAACTGTAATAACAGTGATAAAGTAAGTTAGAAAATTACAATTTTAAAGCTCATGAGAGTTGCCATTGAGAAGAATGAGAACTCTAAAATACAAAAGCAAATAAATAAACAAAACTCTACAGTCACCATTGAGAAGAATGGGAATTTCACAAATAATAATAATATTTTTTTTAAAAACCCATCTTGATTCAAAAATCAAATGCAAACAATCTTCATGGTCCTTATGAAAAATGTAACTTCTTCATCTTTTATTTTTGGGGTGAAATTTGATCTGGACAAGAGATTCTGCACCCATCATTTCCCAGTGTGCCCTAGCACCGGTCTAGCGTCTGATAGAGAAACCCAATCGGGTGAGGACAGGCAGCTCTGCCGCTCTTGTGATGCGCGTCATGCATACTGGGGCAGGGTGCAGAATTTTCCAGAAGCAGCTGCAGACTTTGTGCCAGCACACGGGGATTCTCTCGCTCTCCTTCTCCTCTTCCACTGCATTGTTGGCAGCGTGCCGAGGCTTACTAGAGCAAAACTCGTCCAGACCCAGTGACACCACCATCTCTCAGCACACGCCCTCATCTGACTCCTGTGAGCTCTGATCTCTCAGCAGGAGCCGTGGAATCACTAAACCACTCCGAGCTCTTGGCCTAGTTTTTGCTCCTCACTTCAAAGGGATGATTAGAGGATAAGTTTACACACAAAAAATACAAATCAGCATCATGATCTACTCATCCTGATATTCCTGCAGTTATTCTGCCCAACACAAAAAGGAAAAATTAGAATTTCAAAATCATTTCAAAATTCAAACTCATACTAAATTCATATTTGAGTTTGTTGAATTCAAATTCAAACTCAAAACTCACTCAAATTTGAATTCAAACTGGTTAATTACAGCATATACAGATTTAGAATAATAACAAATTCAAACTCACATTCAAACTAATTCATAACAGTATACAGGTTTAGAATAATGACTAATTTAAATTGAATATGAATTCATATTTGAGTTTTGAATTCAAAGTTCACTTTCAAAATTTTAATGTGAACTCAAAACTCACTTAAATTCAAATTGGTCAATAACAGCATACAAGTTTCAAATAATGACAAATATTATAATTCATATTCAAATTCAAATTTAAAGTCAAAACTCAAATTCATTTCATATTCAAATTCAAAATTCAAACTCCAAGTCAATTTCAAATTTAGATTTAAAAAAAAAATTCTAAATCAGACTTTTGATAAACAAATTCAAAATTCTAATTTAAACTGGTTATTAACAGCAAACAGGTTTAGAATAATGACAAATTCAAAACACGAAATGCACTCAAATTTAAATTCTCACTCTAATTCAAACTGATTATTAACACCATACGGGTTTGGAATAATGATTAATAAAATCCTTTCTTTAGTAATTCTTGTGAGACAGTCTCCACATTGTTCCAGGTTTTATCATTTCAAGTTACGAAACTCTGGAGAAGTGACTCAACCAATGGTGTACTTTAGTCCCAGTGAAAGCACTGAGTAGCTGTGATCTCAGCAGAAGCTCTCTGAACTCGTACACCTGTGAACAGCTCCAGAGGCTCCGCCCACACGCCGCTATTTTGGGTTCTCTTCGTGCCTTGTGATTGTGTAATGCTCTTGAGGCATCGCGAGCTTCTTTTGAGAGCACACCTGTTAGTGGCATGCGATGACAGAGCTTCACAAGCGCCTATTCTTGCTCTGAACACTGAGAGAGGGAGGGGAGCGTGCTGAAGAACCCTGCTGACCCTGAAGGGAGGAATAGCAGATGTACTGTCTTTGATATCTTGGGTGTTGCGGCTGCTCGGTTCATCCCAGCTGGTTACATAATACAATGCTGGCAAGCAGAGTGCCTTTTTTTGTTCTATATTTCAGTCTCCTTTGCCTTTTGATACTTTTTAAAGCAAAGCTGTAACTCATATTTAGATTTGAGCAGCATACACTACCAGTCCAAAGTTTTGAACAGTAAGATTTTTAATGTTTTTAAAGAATTCCCTTCTGCTCACCAAGCCTGCATTTATTTGATGCAAAAGCAGAAATATTGTGATTTTTTTTACTATTTAAATAATTGCATTACATTTGAAATATATATATATATATATATATATATAAGTCTTCAGTGTCACATGATCCTTCAGAAATCATTCTAATATGATGATTTGCTGCTCAAGAAACATTTATTATTATTATCATCATCATTAATATTTAAAATAGTTGAGTACATTTTTTTCAGGATTCTTTGATGAACAGATTTTTTTTGGGAAAGAAATTATAGAAATTAATACTTTTATTAAGCAAGGATGCTTTAAATTGATCAAACGTGATGATAAAGACATTGATAGTGTTACAAAAGATTTCTATTCCAGATAAATGCTTTCTATTCACCAAAGAAAACTGCAAAAATTCTACTCAGCTGTTTTCAACATAATAATAATAAATGTTTTTTGAGCAGCAAATCAGCATATTAGAATGATTTCTGAAGATTATGTGACTGGAGTAATGATACTAAAAAAAATTCAGCTTTGATCAAAGGAATAAATTACATTTTAAAATATATTCAAACAGAAAACAGTTATTTTAAATAGTAAAAATATTTAAACATTTTGGATCAAATAAATGCAGGCTTGGAGAGCAGAAGAGGCTTCTTTATATAAAAAAATAAAAATCTTAGTGTTCAAAAACATTTGACTTAAGGAAAGATGTGCTGTTACTTTTTTTAGTGTTTATACCGACAATAAAACCCATACAGAGCCCACATTTTCTTCAGAATAGGTAAAAATCTGAACCTTGTTTCCAAATATAACACTGTCTCTTTTCATTGTTCAGTTTTGAACAGAAAGAGATCTTCCGGTCTGAATGAAGCACTTGTCCGGAGGGCTGAACTGTACACCTGATAGAAGAAGACAAGCAATCTCCTGTATGTTATTACTTTCTCTTTGGTTCCAGCGCGGCCTGAAGCTGACGGACAGGAATAGCTCGTCTCAAATCCCAGCCTCCTTCACGGCAGCGTTATCTGACATCAACAACCGCTCAACAGCAAATGTCCCGCAGCTATTTTAAGCCTCATTCTAAGTGTTATCTTGTCAAATCAGCCCTAAATGGAGCAGACAAAATTAGTGACATCAATCTTCTGGCATCAGTTCTGGTCTAACAGTAGAAAGCTTCGCTTAGAGCGAGTGTGTGTCCAAAACAGTTCGATTCCAGGCACTAACTAGTCATGAGCATTAATCATCAGATGAGTGCAGACAGAAGCAGTACATATTCATATCAAAACACACACATTTCAAGGACCACACAGGATCTGCAGCCACAGATTTTAGCAGAAAGCATAGATTACAGATAAAGCTATTCCAAAAAGATGCAAGTAAAATTGCCATAAATTTATCAGTGTTCAAAGAGCTAAAATTGCCATATTTATCACTGTAAAATTATCCCCTTGTTTTCTAAGATAGATAGATAGATAGATAGATAGATAGATAAAAATGATTCATTGAGTTTACTACATTTCTTTAAGGCAAGTGGCTGCAATTAATATATTTTAGCTACATTTAAATAAACAAAATTTAGTTGATTAACTTTCAACATAAAATAAATTTAATGCACACAGACTGAAGTAGTTTAAGTCTTTGGTTCTTTTAATTGTGATGATTTTGGCACACATTTAACAAAAACCCACCAATTCACTCTCAACAAATTAGAATATGGTTACATGCCAATCAGCTAATCAACTCAAAACACCTGCAAAGGTTTCCTGAGCTTCAAAAAGGTCTCTCAGTTTGGTTCAGTAGGCTGCACAATCATGGGGAAGACTGCTGATCTGACATTGGTCCAGAAGACAATCATTGACACCCTTCACAAGGAGGGTAAAAATTGTCAAGCAAAATCGATTCAATAATTCAATAATTCCTTCACAAGGAATGGACTGAGGCTGGGGTCGAGGCATCAAGAGCCACCACACACAGACGTGTCGAGGAATTTGGCTACAGTTCCTCTTGTTAAGCCACTCCTGAACCACAGACAACGTCAGAGGCGTCTTACCTGGACTCAGGAGAAGAAGAACTGGACTGTTGCCCAGTGGTCCAAAGTCCTCTTTTCAGATGAGAGCAAGTTTTGTATTTCATTTGGAAACCAAGGTCCTAGAGTCTGGAGGAAGGGTGGAGAAGCTCATGGCCCGAGTTGCTTGAAGTCCAGTGTTAAGTTTCCACAGTCTGTGATGATTTGGGGTGAATGTCATCTGCTGGTGTTGGTCCATTGTGTTTTTTGAAAACCAAAGTCACTGCACCCGTTTACCAAGTAATTTTGGAGCACTTCATGCTTCCTTCTGCTGACCAGCTTTTTAAAGATGCTGATTTCATTTTCCAGCAGGATTTGGCACCTGCCCTCACTGCCAAAAGCACCAAAAGTTGGTTAAATGACCGAGGTGTTGGTGTGCTTGACTGGCCAGCAAACACACCAGACCTGAATATTGTCAAGAGGAAAATGAGAAACAAGAGACCAGAAAATGCAGATGAGCTGAAGGCCACTGTCACAGAAACCTGGGCTTCATACCACCTCAGCAGCGCCACAAACTGATCACCTCCATGCCACGCTGAACTGAAGCAGTAATTAAAGCAAAAGGAGCCCCGACCAAGTATTGAGTACATATACAGTAAATGAACATACTTTCCAGAAGACCAACAATTCACTAAAAATGTTTTTTTATTGGTCTTACGAAGTATTCTAATTTGTTGAGAGTGAATTGGTGAGTTTTTGTTAAATGTGAGCCTAAATCACCACAATTAAAAGAACCAAAGACTTAAACTACTTCAGTCTGTGTGCACTGAATTTATTTAATACACGAGTTTCACAATTTGAGTTGAATTACTGAAATAAATGAACTTTTCCACGACATTCTAATTTATTGAGATGTACCTGTATATTATATATACAGGTTTTTCTGGACAACTGGTAGTTACAAAAGTAGTGTTACAAAAAGTTAATTGTGGAACTTGGTGACAGCAGACATCAAGTAAAATAGATTTCTTCGATCCACACATTTCCTCCCGGTTCCATTTCACTCTTTTATCCAAACTCTGTCTGTGAGTTCTCCGCTCAGGTCGAGCATTCATGTTAATAACAGCTGTTCTGTACGGGACCGTTTTGGATCTGTTTATTCAGTGCTCCAGTTTTTGGATTTGGCAGCGGCCTGAGATTGAAAATGGAAACATTGGAAGCACGCAGGCGCTTTTGATGTCTACAAAAAGAAGCGTGGCGTGTATAGATGGGCTGGAAGACTGAGCTCTAATTTCTATTTTTAAAGGCCTGATTTTCTAATGTGGTTATAGATGGACTGACACGGAGCGTTAGAGGTCAATACTTATTATAGAAACAGAAAACACACAGTACATGAGGCTCACAACAGTTCTGCATTCATCACAATAAATGATTGTAAAACAAAGCAGCGATCAAGTGCACTTGAGTAAAAGAAATTCATTTTGACAAGAATTAACAGATAAGTGCACAATAGCTCTGTTTCAAAACCTAGTAACCTCATGCAAATATAAACAGAAGTACACTATTTAATAGACTATGTATAGAGTATGTTTTATTATTTCAGTATTTCTACTTCAAAATTTCACATTAAATTGCCATTTCTTTGTAATTATTCGAGAAATTTACTAGTCATTTCTGAGTTAACAGTTTGATATTAAAAGCGCTTCAAAGGGTTTCACATGCAAGTGTACTATTATCAATGAATTAATTAATAGATAAATTAAGAGATTAATAGATCGACTGCACTCAAAAATGGAAAAAAAGAAAAGCATTGAATAAAAGATGAAATTTTAAAGTAGAAAGACTGAAATCGGACTTTCTGGTAAAACTCACTCCAGTAAATTTATTTACAACTTCGACCAATCACTTTTATGCTGTCTGTAGGCAGTTCAGTAGGTTTTGGAACAGAGCTAATAACAGAACGAAACCCCGGTCCCTTTCATGTGCTTTCTTCTTTAATGTTTTGCAAAATTACTGATTTGGGGCTTTAGCTCTCTTGCCTCATGTGGAAGAGCGGCTAAATACCCTGGAAGAACCCAACCCAGCTCAATATCCTCATCCAACCCTGCAATCAGAGGGGAATTTCTTACATATTCCCCGGATCTGAGCCCACACAACCTAATTGCCAGTTAAAGCTCCAGCCATTGGAAAAGACTTCGTTAGAGCCAGAAGTGGGGCCGAACTCTAAAGGGACGTGCTGATTGATGAAAAGAGACGGATTCCAAGGTGTCCTCGATTCGGAAATTTGCGGGCGACCTTGTTTTTCCCTGGCAGGCCTAAATTAACCGGTGTATCATCTATACTGGGATTTGGCGAATGTGGACCAGATTCCATTTTTGGCACAGTCCTTCCTCCGCCTCTGTCAATGGATACGAGCTACACATGCAGTGCGCTGGATTTATCATGCGAGACACACTCGTTAAAGAGCCGTACTGTCCGTCGCCGATGATGGACTAGCGCTCGACGTGTGAAACGTGCCATAGTGGCGCTCTCTTTTATATAAAAAGAACTATATAATGGCCTAGATCGGACAGAATAGGTGGCCTAGAATTAGCGAAATCTGGATGGCAACAGCAGTCTTTGTGAAAGAGGGTGCATGAGCACAGACAGAGACATGCATACACGTACTCAATCACATTTAATGCACTGATTTTGACAGTTATTGTAAATGCAATCCAAAACAATGCAAGTATGTGTTGTATTTTCAGTGACTCGCCACAAGGGGCGAGAGTTCTTCTGCTACAGAAAAATAAATAAAAATAATAATAAAAAAACAAACGTACAAACAGGGAGGTATAAATATACTGTCTGAAAAAAAAAAAAAAAAGCAACAAAAAAAAATCTATTTATTCATTTATAAATAAACTAATTTTAAGAGATTAATAGGTCAAGTGTAGGATTTATTTTGAAACATTCTCCACTGAAAAACTGCTAGTAAATTTTGCAACTAATAATGAAGAAAAAAAAAGAAAAAGAAAAAACAGCAAGTAAAGCATTGAATAAAAGATGAAATTTTCAAGTTGAAAGAGTTAAATACTTTCTGGTAAAACCCATTCCAGTAATTGTATTTACAACTTCGACCAGTCAATTTTATATAGGCAGCTCAGTAGGTTTTGGAACAATTAAAAATTTAATAAAAAAAAAAAAAAAAAAAAAAAAAAAAAAAAAAGTGTAAAAACATGGAGGTATAAATATATTGTCCAGTCTGCTACCAAAAACAAAAAACAAAACAAAGAAATATTTATTCATTCATTCATTAATAAACAAATCTCAAGATATTAATAGACTAAGTGTAGGATTTATTTTGAAACACCGCTAGTAAATTTCTCAAATAAAATACATATAAATAAAAAAAAAACAAAAAAAAACAAAAAAAAAAAACAAAGACATTTTCAAGTAGAAAGACTTAAATGGTACTTTCTGGTAAAACTCACTCCAATAATTGTATTTACAACTCCAACCAATCATTTTTAAACTTAGCTCAGTAGGTTTTGGAAGAATTCAAATAAATAAAATAAATAATAATAATAATAATAAATAAATAAAAATAAAGCATAGAAGTATAAATATATTGTCCGGTCTGCTGCCAATTTTTTTTTATTATTTAATATTTATTAATTCATAAATAAAATTCATATATTACACACACACACATATATACATACATATACATATACATATACATACATATACATACATATATACACATATATATATATATATATATACACACACACACACAATAGCGCTGCATAGAACAATTTAATTAAAACTGAAGTGTGTCATTTTTTCTTTCATGCACGATAAATATGCTCAACGGAAACGCACACTTACAGCGTGTTGGCTAAGAATCCACATCTGCATTTTCACACTTTTGTAGTGTGTTTGTGGCCTGAACCGAGCGAGGCAGTAATTATTACCCGAGCAGTGTAAACAGGAATGAGATGAGAAGCGTCTGCTCGAGCTCTGTGATGTTCAGTTTCACAGACTTTGTGGGGATTTTCCAGGATCTGAAGTTCAGTGCGTGAGACGCGCCGCTGCTTCCTGCTGTCTTCCGTTTGATAACACACATCACCTCAAAAGAGAGGTTCATGCCAAGCAAACAAAGTGTTAAATCATATACAAATCATAAAGACTACTGTTATGGTCAAGGGTGTAGGTTTGATTTTGGTGCTCTGTCCTACACTTGCGGTCTTTGCACTTGACCACTTATGTCATGCATTTCCTGTAAGTGAGCATGAAGTGTGAAGAATTTCTCATTACCTGATGGGACACACTTATAATGTTGTAAAAACGCAAGTATTTTAACTTTAATTTTTATTTTAAATACTTTGCATTTTAAAATCAGATGGTCCCTTTACCAGATGAGACCGTTTATTATGTGGTGCTTCTAATTAAGTGATAAAAAGCAAAAATTTGCAAATGTTGTATACAAAGTAAACAGGCTATACTTATCTATGCACCAATAAAATGAGCAACATTTTGTTTTACTACCAAATTATATGTAATACCTAATTACTATTAATATATAACTTACTTTGGAAAGGTTTCTGTGGCCTCTCGCGAGATTTCGTGAAGTCTCCCGATTTATTTCCAGAACTTGATGCATGATGGGATACACGAAGCTTGGATTCGAGCTCTGGGGCGGTATTCGAGGTAGTTTAGATTTAGTGTGCGTTAAGGGCACTGCGCTTTGGTGTTTTTAAGACCTGGGACAGTCTTGTGCACGCGTGCAAGCGCTCTGAAGTGACCGCAAGTGTGCGTATTTGGACAGGGCGTGGGATTTGCGATATGCAATCCAATTGGAGTGCCTCAAAACAGTGAATTCCAATAGTTTAACTGATTCAGAGTTTCAAAAAGCTCTGGTTCACCCATCATACATGCTTTTTAAAATCATTACAAGTGATGTTGAAATTTGAAAATGAATGAATGATTTTTTTTTTTTTTTGCTGGTGAAACTTAAACTGAATGATCAAAAAATGATCGAGTTTGAATCAATCGAATCGGTTCCAGCGTAAATGACTCACTCAGTTAAATCGGTTTGTCTGTTTCTCCGCTTTTCGCGTCTTTAGCCATGTTTACATGACACTGTCAGCACTACTACTGGCTCAGCTCGCTAGTTTTATAACATTAACTGAAATAAGCGAAAAATGTGTGATGTTTACAAATAAAATATCCATATTTCCATTCCAATGATGACATCCAACACAAATCTATGAACATATTCAGGTGAGGTAACCAGTTTACTGCTAACTAGTGAAACACACCATTAATACGACGAGCTGCAGCTCAAAATACATATTAGATGGAAACATTGTGCTTTATGACGGAGTTTGTAGCTTAATTATCTATATTTGAAATAGTTTGAGCTGCAGTTCAGTTCAATTGGAAATCAGTTGAATGCATCCAGACTCTCATACCATTGAAGTGAATGTTCAATTTATCAGTGTGTGTGTATTATATATATATATATATATAGATAGATAGATAGATAGATAGATAGTGATAAATATTTGAGAAATTATTGTTGTATTTGACAAATTATTGTTGTAAAATTTGAGAAATTGTTGAAATTATATGTTCTTACTCCTCACATGTATTAAATGTGTGTCCTTGAAAGTTTTCTAGCATATTTACTTTAACTTCAGGTAAGACCGATGCTATTCTCACCCCAGTTTCTTTTGTTTTGTAGTCCTGTAGTCTCAGACCAGGGTAAAACCATTTTCATTACTTAAAGTAAAATAAACATTAATAAAATAAAATATTGTTTACTTTATTTTATTTCATTACTTATTACACATTTTCATTTAGTTTACCTTAATCTTAAATGTACTAATAACACACACACACACAGAAAATAAATATTAAAAAAAAATGCGATTTGGGTTTTTTTGGGGTTAGTTGCCAAGGCAACGTTTCTCATTTTCATTTAATTTAACTTGAAGCACTAAAGCTAAATAAACTCAAACTAATAAATAAAAATGAATAAAAACTATATAAACTTTTTTTTAAAAACAAGGACAAAAATTTAAAACTTAAAATGTATTAAAAACATCTAATTCAAAACATTAATACTAAAAATAACACTCCCAGACAAACCAGTGTCATGCAACATCTGCAGAGTAACTCCAGCCAAAACAGAAATTAAATACTTGTTTTAATAGCACAACAAAGGCCTGTCTGAGAAAACACACCCAGCAACACAAAGCAGTGCTGTCGTGTTAGAGACGCTGCCTCGCCATCAGCAGCGCGGCTTTAAAGCGACGTGTGAACGGGTGCGGTGGGAATCCACTGATAAAATGGCTTAAAACAGCCTGTGGGACAGACTCGTCCATCGTTTCTCCAAAACAAACACATAAAAACAGGCCTGCCCTCCTGTCTGCTGACGAGGCCTTTGCACTGCTGCTTGAGATAAGGAATATTCATTCTCTTACGAAATTACACTTCAGCCCATATTTGTGGCCATAAAATGTTTATGCGTGTATGATGACGTGCTTTGAGTGCATTTATCAGGCCCATTACATCTGCACATGACCGTTCACACTGGGAAAATAAGAGGCACTTTCATTAGAGCTTTAGATTTGAGTGCAAACGGTATCTTATTTGTGTGCATTATAATTAAACATTTAAAATATCTTTAATTCAATATAAATAATAAAAATAAATGAAAAAAAAATATTGCATGCTTGCCAGTTCAAAAAATGTAATTAATTTGTATATTATTATTAATAATGTTTATTTTAATATTGAATACTGCATTTATTTCATCTAAAATACAGCAAAAAACTGTATTTTTCTTACATTAATCTATTTTAAAAGGTAATTAACATGTAAAATATTTTAATAGTCAGTTGACTTTTTTTTTTAATATATAAAAAGTATAAGTCTGGTCCTGGATGCTGATTGGTCAATACAGGGTTCCATTTGTTGTAAGATATATTCTTATTTATATTATATGTTATAAATAATTCTAGTGAAAGGATGGGACTGGATTTGCGTCATGAAATAATGTGCTCTTGATATTTTGTGCTGTATTGTGAATATACAGTAGTTTGCAGATACTGCGCTACTGTTGCACCTAAGAATGGCCCTTCAGCTTTGACTATGCTCACAATAACCATTCATTATAAAACACAAAAACCAGATCATATAAAGATCACCATCTCATCAGTTTCCTTTCTAAAACATTTTTGACCCACAAAAAAAATATTTGCTTGCTAACATTACTCATTGACCACAGTGCAGACGTTACTCATGCCATCAGACATTCTCCCAGAAAGCTTCAATTAAAAACGTCTCCATTTCATCTCAAGCAATTGAACTGCCACAACATCCCAAACCAGAGTCAACGCAGTGATTAATGAAACTAGCAAGCGAAGACGTTTCACAACACAGGCGGGCCTGGAGAAAATGCATGCTGGGAGTGTCTTACAGGCAGCGAGCCAAACGGGGCGGCGTGGCGCTTTTGTGCTGAGTTGCGAAATGCAAATTGGTTTGTAAAATACTTCTTGCTAGGTGACGCAAAAACGTCAGGAAAACAACAATCCTGACAGCGCAGTGGTTACAGGATGGAAATATGAAATGCGATTAGTCAGTTTAGTCTATTTTTAAGCTGTTATGACCACATGCAACAGCTAAAACACTCACACGTCTTCATCGAGATCAGGTTCTCTGTTATCTAACAATCAGATAACTGTTAATCTATCTTGTGTTAACTGGTTAAACAGGCTTTTTAAAAGGTTACTCACAGTTATCAATGTTTTATTGCATCTCCGCACATTTCTGAGCAGATAACAGCACAGTAACCGGGTTTGAAGGCCAAGTTTGGTTTAATAGTAGACCTGAGTGAGCTTTCCTCATTAAAGCATGCTTTTGGAAACAGGACATTGATTAACCTCTGAACACAGACCCTTATCTGACTAATAAATGAACATTAGGAAGCTCAATGCACTGGCAGCTGAGTTTATTTTGCACAAGGAAATCTGTGGCGTAACATTTTGGGTACCGGCTAAAAATACAGCACTCCCAGAGCTGCACAGCGCATCCGTTTGTAAGGCTTTCTTTATGCTGTCAAGAGGCACTAAAGCTCAGAGGATTGATATTCCCAGATCTTAATAAACCAATATAGCTTGTGTTTACAACACGACTGCATAACCAGGCAACGGCACGAGCTCCGGGGCTGCGGTGACCAGGGATGCATGCAAACACGTTCATAAAGAGCGCTGCGAAAACAACAGACTTTAACAGCAAATTAATGCAAAACAGCTTTAATAATGATGCATTTAAAAAAAAAAAAGAAATTGCAAAAATGCAATGTTTTTAAAAGAAAATACAACTGTCACAGTATGCGTTTGTGCAAAACTTGGCCAAAGCAGTTTTAAAACTGATTTGTTCATTTGTTATTTGCATTTGTAGAAGAAACTATTCCACATAATTGGATTAAGAGTTGATTAGATTTATGCATGCACTTTTGTTCCGTTTACCTACACAAAGAGAACCAGTAATAATGAAGGAACGTCACCAAAAAGGAAACCCAAAGCTCAGTCTGATGGTACTTTTGGGAAGGAAGGAAGCAAAGGTCATGTCAACACTCACGCAAGATGCTGATCAAAGCCTTAAGCAGCTGTTTATCTTTCAAACTTGCAAGCTGTGGAAAATATATCCATGAGCCAGACCGCACAGAGATATTTTGAGACTTCCCAATGCTCCGCGCTCCCTATTTCTCATCTTCCTAATTCGGCATTGTCATGCCTTGACGAGTCAGGGTTGCATGATCTTCCCTTCGCCATTCCAATTACAATATCCATCTGCGGTGGAGACTGTACGGCTTCATCTACGCATTCCTAATAATCCTGCACTAAATAATGAGCGGTTTGCTATTTGAGCGAGCATTTCCAGTAACAGCCGAAACCACTAATGCGTTGAGGCATCTCTGAATGAACCTTGCTTAAGGTTTCACTTGGGTTGAGAGATGTTACTGTTCAAATGCTGGAGGAATATGCGGTATCTAGTAATACTTGTCATTTTTACCCATAGCACTATAAAGGCTCAAATCCATTATGCTGCATTTTTTAAATACTAATTCAAATGCACGCATGCATGCAAAACTGTAATAAAGACTGAATTAGATAACATGCTAATTCAGACAAAGAGAACTCATTTGCAAAACAGACAACATACATGCCATGATGCATTACGACAGTTGAGATGCTAAACAAAAGTAAACTTGGCTATTCCAGAGTTGAGCATGTGACCACGTGTTGTTTTACAAGCTACCGCATTCATTGCATTTCTTTCGAGGCTCTGTGTATGTTTTGGGAGAGATTTATATCTATGTATGCCAAACCACTTCATTGCATTATTGCATGGTTTCGGTTATGTAACTGTTTGCATTGATACTGTGCAGCAAAATCTGATGCATGCATGCATTTAAAACTGCAATAAAGACATGAAGGTATAACAAAAAAAACATCCTTTATATGCAAACCTTAAACAGATAATATACGTGCCACTTCAGATCACTAAGTTACAAAACATGAGTAAACAAGGGAGAGTGACTCAGCTATTCGAGAGATGAGAATATGACCATGTGTTGTTTTACAAGCTACTGCATGCATTGCGTTTCTTTTGCTCTGTGCACGTTTGGGGAGAGATATATATATATTCATGTACGTCACACCACTTCAATGCATTATTGCATTTCTCCTGTTATGCAACTTTTTGCATTGATACTGTGCAGCAAAATCTGATGCTCTCTTGTATGCATACATGCATGCATTTAAAACTGCAATAATTCAAACAAAAACAACCTATATGCCAAACTTAAACTGATAACATGCCCCACTGAATTACTATTTTGAATTACTTGTTCGGTACTAAAAAACAAACAAGAGTAAACTAGGGAGAATAATTCAAATTCCATTGTTAAGCATATGATCAAGTGTTGTTTTACATCTATCACATTCATTGCAATTTATTTTATTTTATTTTTTTAGTCTCTGTGCATGTGTGGAAAGAGCTTTATATTAAAGTAAGCCAAACCACTTCATTGCATTGTTGCACTTCTCCCATTATGTAGAACTGTTTGGATTTATATTTTTCAGCAAAATTGAATGAATGCATGCATGCATGCATGCATGCATTTATAATTGCAATAAAGGCATGAATGCATTGGTGGATATTTTTAACATGCAAACTCGACCAAAAAAAAAAAAAAACATCCTATTGGCAAAAAACAAATTACTGTAGTTAAGAAAACGAACAAGAGTAAACTAGGGACAACGACTAGTGAACTCCAGAGTTGAGCATGTGACCACATGTTGTTTTACAAGCTACTGCATTCATTGCATTTCTTTTGAGGCTCAGTGCATGTGTGGGTAGGGATTTATATTTGTGTACGCCAAACCACTTAATTGCATTGTTGAACTGCTGCTGTTACATAACTGTTTAAATCTGATGTTTGCATACATTTAAAACTGATATAAATGAATGTAATGGAGCATATTTTTAACATGCCAATTCAAACAAAAACACTATATGCAAAAACATACAAGCCACGTTAAATTCCTATAACAAGAGTAAACTAGGGAATGTGACTTTGGAATTCCAGAGTTGAGCATGTGACCACGTGTTGTTTTACAAGCTAACACATTCATCGCATTTTTTAAAGCACATTTTGGGAGAGATTTACATTCATGTCAAACCACTTCACTGTATTGTTTTACTGCTTGTGTTACGTAACTTTGCACTGATACTGTGTAGCAAAATGTAATGCATGCATGCTTGCATTTAAACCTACTATAAATAAGTGCATGAGTGGATATTTTTAACATGCAAATTCAAACAAAACACTCTCCAAGTAAAGCTAAAACGGATATCACAGGTTAAAATAGACTCCTACTGACGGCCTGATACTAAACAAGGGTAAACCAGGGACAGTGACTCGGGAATTCCAGAGTTGACCACGTGTTGTTTTACAAACTACCATAATCATTGCGTCTCTCGAGGCCCTGCGCATGTGTGGAAAGAGTCATACTCATGCTTTCCAAAACACTGCACTGTTATATAACTCCTAGCATTGATAATGAGCAACAAATCAGATGCATTTTGTTTTGAAATATTTTGCCTGACTTTTAATATTAAATATACTTCTAAAGCAGGTTTAAATGCTTAAGTCAAAGAGTAGCTGAGATGACGAAACAGATGGTAGGGTTTTTCAGCATTAGTCAACACACACAAGTCGTTTCACCCAGCTCCACCCATGTCTGACGAGGCAATTTCCTGCAGCACACAATGCACAAAGCCCTTCTACCTAACGACCCAAACACGACCCAGAGAGCTGGTTAAAGTAATGATTTACACGCCAGTGCTCATATTACACGTCACTGCTTTGACTACAACTGCAATAACAAGCTACTCCGGAAAATAATAATTATATATTAACTAGGCTACAGCGTTTACCAAATGCACCGTAACACAAACCCTGTAACGTAAAGCGCGACCCGGTTGAACTTCATAATTGAAAAACATATCCGAGACGACGTACGTTGGACGTGCGCCCAGCCAGCGAAAGCAACTGCTCCTGCGCTCAGATCCTCAGAAGAAGCAAGCAGAGACTCTATGTTAATACAAGATCAGAAAATGTATTTGGCAATTTTAAACAAGTGCATACAAGTACAGCTAGAAGCGTTTTCCAATGTTTGCCAAGTGCTCGTAGAGTTGCATTAGTCACATTCTACGTTTAACAGGAACTGCCACCATACCTAAAAGTACATCAAGAAATCGTTAAACATCGACAAAGAACGTAGTCCGTTATAATGAGTACATACCTTTTATCTTCAAAAAATATAGAAACACAATGTATTCAAAAATCAAAAAAATGTACAGCAATGTTTACCAAGTATGCATGTCCCTCATGTCCATTATTTACAAGTCCGTTAGTTTCTGTCTGGATGGTATGCATGGGATATTCATATTTATATATTTATATAGACCAGAATATTTTCAAAAAAAAAAGAAAAAAAAAAGAAAAGCGCAATCAAGTGTCTCTCTCCTTTTTTACTTTGACGTCTCCTGCCAGAATGGTGGCTATTTCACCTTGCATGAAAGCCCACGGTACGTTGGAGCCCACCAGGGGGCATTTCTCGCCGCTCGGACAGTACACTTCTCCGGTCGCGCCCTGCTGTTTGATGCTCTCCCGGGAGCAAGGGAAGCAGAACTTGTGAGACGCCACCGAAGGGCACTGCACAAAGTGTGTGTCCTCCAGCCTCTCGTGGCAAAGCGTGCAGCACAGCGGGATGCTGCTGGGAACCGAGGAGTCTGGGATGCTCTGCGGATGCACCGGATCCATGCCCGGAACGTGAGGGGTCACGGTGCCCTGCGCCAGCCGCCGCTGGTTGGGAGAAAGCGGGCTGCTGCTGTTTCTGCGCGTGGTCGAGTGCACCTGGTTGGCGTCCTTGGGCGAGCTGTTTCCTCCGGCGTTGTCCGCGGCCAGAATGAGCGCCGCGATGGGCGAACTTCCGTTCTGGCCGGAGGCCTCCGGCGGGGTGGTGCGAGGGTGAGGGGATATCGTGGAGGGCGGGGAGGAGAAGCTGGGCGGTGGCACTGGGGGCATTTTCAATCCGTCTCCCGCCGGGAGCCACTGCTGTCCGTCTCCGTTAATCTTGGCGGCGGTGCCACCCTCCCCGTCCGGCTCCGGCGAGGCTTTTCTCTTCAGATTCTTGGGATGTTTGCCTCGATCTGCAAAAAAGCACAAGCATGCATGAATAACAAGTCAAGTCACTATTATTTATACAGTGCTTTTTACAATGCAAATTGTGTCAAAGCTGCTTTACGGTATTAAACAGAGAAATAGTGTGTCATTCTCCTCTGGTCAGACCAAACCTGCAGTTAATTCTAATTACAGCGCACAAAGCGTCTTTATGCAATGATGACAATGTGGCAGACGCAGCGATGCAATGTAGTGCCAGACGTAACAATGAGGCTGACTGCAAATGCACCACATGCAAATACACGTTGAGCTTTGATCAGCGGAAATTTTCTTGCAGCTGACTCATGCCATAGTGCTCTCATTCAAAGCAGGCCATTTATGAGACTACAGTAGCATTGTATTGTATTGCATGCATCTACCTATCTATTATATATATGTATATTATATACGCGTGACCCTCGATCACAAAACCAGTCATAAGTAGCACGGGTATATTTGAAGCAATAGCCAACAATACATTGTATGGGTCAAAATTATAATTTTTCTTTTATGCCAAAAATCATTAGGATATTAAGTAAAGATCATGTTCCATGAAGATATTTTGTAAACTTTCTACTGTAAATATCAAAACTCAATTTTTGATTAGTAATATGCATGGCTAAGAACTTCATTTGGACAACTTTAAAGGGGATTTTTCTCTTTCCCTCTCTCTCTATATATATAATTTTTTTTTGCACCCTCAGATTCCAGGTTTTCAAATAGTTGCATCTCAGCCCAATTTTGTCCTATATCCTAACAAACCATACATCAATGGAAAGCTTATTTATGCAGCTTTCAAATGATGTACAAATCTCAGTTTCCAAAAATTGACCCTTATGACTGGTTTTGTGGTGCAGGGTCACATATAATGTCTAACAATACAAAGTGAATATACATATGCACATATATCTGTCCATACATTTACAACTACACTGAAAACACACCAAAAATGGTACCTGATTTGGACGCAGGAGCGTTAGTTTCGTACATGACTCTCTGCTGCATGTGCTCCTTCTTAAATCTGTTGTCGAACGCGTTGAGCGCCATTAAATCCCGGGACGTTTTGTTCTTGATCCAGTCGTCTGCGCGAGTTTTGTGGCTGTCGCTGATCTCCGGTGTCAGGCTGTCCGGTCTGAGCTTGTCCTTGTCGTGCTCGGTGCTGGAGACCGAGGCTGGCCGCTTGTTCCCGCCGAGATCGGCGGGGCTGAGACCGGGTCTGCCGTTGATCGCGTGAACCATGCTGCCGTTCACCAGAGGCACTAAATTGGGCGGCACGCCGCTAGTCCTGCGCGGGTTTGGACTCTGCCGGTTGAGCTCCGGAGGATCGTCCGGTTTTGAGAATCCGTTCGGGACCGGGATGCCGTTCGCCTGCCTCGCAGACTGGTATTCCGGTCCCAGTCTGGGTGGACGCTCCGAGGACAGCGGGTAACGGTCCAAGGGCTGCGGCGGACGCGAAACCGGGTCTCCAGACGCGTGATTCAACGCCTGGATCTCTTTCCCCGATAACGGTTTCGCCGCCGGTCTGCCGTCCTGAAATCCATGGGCTCTTTTGAGCTGCCGCGCGGTTTCAATGACAAACTCGATCCTGTCTGCTCCTTCGTAGTTCACGCATCCCCTGCAAACGGGCTCGGTAAAATCCCAGATCATAGCCCACGGCATGCGGGGCAAGTCGCATAAATAACACGACTGCCTCCTCGAAGCAGCAACCGCCGCAGACGACATCGCTCTTTTAGGTGGAAAACCCTCCGAAGTACAGCACAATCCTGTCAGAAATGTTCGCGGGAAAACGAGGTAGGCTCCTCTCGAGTAATAATTGAGTTACAAACAGAACTTCATAGTAGTGTGCGCTTTACTACGACGCTCGCTCGCTCGCTCTCTCTCACTCACTACAACCGCGTCCAGACTGGAGCTCAATGTGGAGCAGTGACGTCACTGACGCTCCGATTCTATTTACTTGATTCTTCGATAGAACTCCCCCTCCGGCGCATGCGCGCTGACGGCGCTCTCTCAGCCAGGGTTGCCAGGTTTTCACAACAAAACCCGCCCAATTGCTACTTCAAACTAGCCCAAAAGGACCCGTTTCACAAGACTGTGATGACTCGTTTAACGGCCATCGGCATCATAAATCCTCTAAAGTTTACATATGTATGAAACTTTAAAAAAAATTATATATATTATATAATTATGTATGTACATGTATAACATATACTTTGTATTATATCACCTTTGCATCAGGGGGGTCTCCCCGTTTTTTGACGAGGTTCCCCTGGTAAAATTCGTATTGCAGGGGCTAAAATATCACGTTATTGGGGTCGCTTCAACCCGCGGCAACAATGTTAAAGTTGCCAAATTCCGCGGGAAAACAGCGGACCTGGCAACGCTGCTCTCGACACCCCCCTCCCGTCGTCTTTTCCTTTATTTAACTCTGCTTGAATCGAGGCCAGAGCTGCGACGACGACGGCGAGAAGTAGGAAATCAGCGAAAGAGCGCTTTCGATATCACCAAAGACACGATGGAAACCATTCAAAGTCGAAAGTTGTGTTTAGACTCGCTGACGTACGACGGACGGTATATGCAAATCAGCCAAATTCTTACCGAATGGAATGGCGAGCTTTTTCGATCGAATTTGGTTCCCATGATCACGGAAAACATGGAAATATGAGGGAATTGCGATTTACACGCATGAGAAAGTGGATGTTAATCAAATCTTGTTTGTAGAGGATATAACATTTCTTGTTATCAGCAAGAAATTGCTCTAAAAATTTTTTTTTCGTATGCATTAAATCACAAACGACTGGAAAATCATGGAAAAGGTGTGGTTATTTATTTATTTATTTACACATTGCCTGATGGATATATCTAATTAAAACGATTTATTTTGTAGCCTAATTAAAGTATAATCTCAATAATAATGATATTTTAGAAAAAAAATAATAATAAATAAATACATTTGTTCATTATATATATATATATATATATATATATATATATATATATATATATATATATATATATATATATTTTTTTTTTTTTTCTTATCCTTTAAATCACAAACGACTGGAAAATCATAGAAAAGGTGTGGTTATTTGCTCATTTATTTATTGCCTGATATAAATATTTAATTAAATGATTTATTTTGTAATTAATTTATTCTATTAATTTATAATAATAATAATAAATACTTTTAATAATATTTTAGAATTACTTAAATATAAATTTATTTATTTATTTAATAATTGTAATTTATTATGATTATTGAACATTCAGAGGCTGGCTGATGTAGACTAAAATGAGATGATCTAAGATCAGTCTGGGTTCACTCATGCATTAAAATAGCAATAAAATATGTATGGTGTTCGACTTTTCTGGAGATCCCCCTACATTCCAGTTGTGAACAGTGTACAGAGTCACCAACATGCCATTCAGAGTCAAAATTAATCAAATTCATCTTACATTTTGCCGTTCTTAGTCATATATGTCATACTCATGAAATAAAACATTCAGACTTTCATTTATACCACACAAACGTTTTTGTTCTTGTTTAGATGGTTATAAATGTGACTGGGTACAAAATGTCCACAGTGTAAAAAGAACCAACAAATAGCTTTGTAGGTCCTTCCCTTTTGTTTTGGCCCCGTTCCAATTGAGTGCAGCTTCAGGGCTCTTTGGGTGAAGCAATGCGTCTGAAATCTGCAGACACAAGGCAGGATGTGTTTGTGCAAGCCCTCGTGACGTTGGAAAGAGGAAGTAAGATGTTTAGTCACGTACCCACAGCCCGCCTCGCCCTTCTCAACGAACATCAAATCTGCTGGCCCGCAGCCAGGGCTTATGATCAACCCTCCTCATGGAATTGGGCGTGTTTTGTACCCGAGAAACTGTAAATATCACCTTTTCTTTCCGGCCTGACAACTAATTCCTCCAGTTTGCATTCTGGGTAGGCCGATCTGATTTCACATGGCTGTGTCACTCAAGGGCAACGTCTCGGAGATAGAAAGCAGAAGGTCATTCCTTGATGTTTTCTATATCAACTGGCAGGCTGTGACTCAAAAATTGGTCAGTCACAAACAAGAATGAAAAACAATGCTGAATGGAAACAATAATAATGCCCAAATAGTCATGCATAGTCTGGATAACAGAGGTAAAGGAAATATGAACCAGACTACAGTTTGTAGTCAAGGATAAACACGGTCTGTGTCGACTGCAACGTGTTAGTGTGCTGAATTACTGGAAACCGAATCCAAAAAAGAAAAAAAAAAAAAAGAAAAAATTGTCCACTTTCCCCATTTACTCTTGTGATTATTAGAAATCTATGCAAATACATTCGATTCATATTGGGGTTATAATTCATGGTTATATTAATAAAGTTCAGTGTTTGATTTTTTTTTGGTTTACCTAAAGTTTTGGTGCTGTATAAAATATACTATATAGAACTAATTAGCTCATATTCATTCATAATTTGACCAATCTCCAATCAGACTTTTAATTCCATCATAATCCAGCTCAGTAATAATCAATGTTTTTCATTGGTTTACCTTTGTATTATTTACAACTTTGGTGCTGTGTTGGGTCAGAACTAATTAATACATTCCAGTCACAGTTTATCTTTTTTTCTGATTCATAATTTTGGTGCCATGTTGTGTCACCACCAAATAAAATATGCTCAACAAAATTTGACTAGTCATGGCTCTAACAAAAATTTTGAAACTTGAAATATGAATACACCACCATATAAAACATGCCGTTTAAAATGTATCAATATTTGACCAGTTGTGGCTCTTAAAAAATGATTTCTCTCCAATCAGATTCCTTCAAAATCCAGCATGGTAATATTAATATATTTCAGTGTTTGATTTTTTTGGTGCACCTTTGTGTGATTTGAAATTTTGGCGCTGCGTAACAAAATAAAATTCCACATCCTGAAGCAAAACCAGTTGAGAAACACTGATTTACATGCTCATGACTCAGCGCTTCTGAAGCAATGCCTCATTGTGGAACACAGTTAAAATAACATGTCGGAAAGAAAGCGTAACACTGAAAGGCTCCAGAAAAAACAACATGTGAACCATCAAAACCAAGCGTGTTTTAGTAGTCAGGTTTGAATCAAGAAGGAAATGCTGATACCAGAACATATCAGTGTTTTGTTTTACGACGGACAATGTTTTATTCATTTATGTGCGTTACCTCTCACACAGGCTTTTGTGTTTTCGTCTTTCTCTCTTCCACAGCGTGGCCCATTTTCTGCGTTATATAACTCATCTGCTACAGATGTTCAAGGACGTGGTACTGTGCATGAAAACAGCACAAATGAAATATTGATATTGTTATATAAGTCACAAATGCAAAGCTTATATAAAATGCTTCTCATTTTGAAGCTTGTAAACATCATCAAAACCACTGTTTGTGTTAACAAAAGGTTCATTTTAGGTCTCGGAAACGGATCCAGACGCATTTACAGAGACGCAGACGGCATAAAACAACATTAGTCTCAACTATAAAACGTGTGTTGTGCTTTTGGGTTCGCTGAAGTGTGTCGAGTGAACCCGCTGACACAATGTCACTCTACCCTGCGTTTCCTAGCGCAGGCAGTCTGTAAAATCTCCTTTCCTCTTTTTGATTGGCTGTAAATTTCTCAGGAAATGGTAACCATGGCAACCCTTGCGCTCACCAGGATAGCCCCACTGACAGGCAACATCCTGTTTACTGTGTTGCTATTTTTTCTATTTTTTCCAGCTCACCAATTCAACTGAAAGTGTTTTCGTAGCGAGTTACGAGTCTGTTGTGCAACCTCAGTTTTGTGATTACTGACCCGTTTATGGTCATTTCATGCAGTCAGCTACATAACACATTCATTTCATATATACACACTTAAATACAGAAAGAAAGGGGGAGAATATATGCACTTGCAAAAAGCCAAAAATAGCCTTAATTAGTTACATACTACCCCACTACTGTATTGTGTACATTTACATTTCAGCATTAAGCTTTTGTTCACATTTGTAATGCCAATTTGCACAAAAGTATCTGCTAAATGCATAAATGTACAGTTAATGAGTTTTTCTCTTCTTACAATAGAGGAACTAAAGCAATTTGTTTATATACTCTCAGAATATAAATAATCATTTGGGGCAAATGACAAGCAGTTTTGCTGTAATTCAGCATGATTGCTTACACACACACACATAAAGATGAATATATGCCTGTTTTGAGAATTTATTAGTAATTTGTCAAAGAAATGAAGTTCTCTCTCCATATGTGTGTGTGTCTGTATGTAAGTATATATACACACACATACCCACACACATATATATATATATACACATATACATAGAGAGAGAGAGAGAGCAACTGCGTTGCTTTGACAAATTACTAATAAATTCCGGATATTCTCAAAACAGGCATATATTCATCTTGTTGTTATGAACTGTGTACATTAATACATACTGTCAAAAAATACTCGGAGCGTTCTCACTTTGTCGGTGCAAACTGCAAATATTTGGTGACATCGAGGAGGTCGAGCAATTATAAAATGGAGGAATTTAGTCAAAATGGAGGGCCTGAGAGAGGAGCAGAAGAAATGTGCCGGGCGTCTGGAATCTGGGGGCTGGAGGCTGCAGAGGTGATGTCATTGGAGCAGAGGAACTGGAGAAAAACAACTCTCTTTCTTTATTCAGATCCTCTTTGCAGTCCCAGCAGGGGAGGGAGGGAGGGAGGCTTGGCAGGCAGCCGTGGCAGGGGCTGCTGGGAAATGGTAAAGGATGCCAAGCAGGCTCTGCAGCCAACATTAGTGGCTCACATCTTTGTTCTCTGAAACCTGGTGTGCTGCCAAAAGCCTCATTTCAGCTCCCCGCCATGATTACACTGGATGTAGGCCAATTCCTGAGAGCTCGCAATCCTCTCTGTTGCGCGCGGCCGCTCTCGCTCTCCTTCAAAGGCTCGCTGCCAAACATGCAGCAGTTTCCATGGCGACGGCGAGCCGAACATAAAAAGTAAGTAATGATTCAGGCAGAGCGCCAGATGTGCCACATGTGCAACAGTTATATAAAAAAAAAAAAAAAAAAAAAAAAAAAAAAAAAAAAACCATGATGAAGTAGAAAAGGCCGGTCTAGTCTGGTAATTGGGTCTGTTAGGGGAGTTCAAAATGCTGGGAAATTAATTCAAAGTAAAAATAGAACACTAAACATTTTTTAAACAGTTGCTAGGGTGTTGCTAAGGAGCTGTTTAGAATGTTACAAGCAAACATTCCGAGGTCTGGTTACAAAGTAACAGTACAGCTCTTCTCAACTTGATACATTTGAAATCAACTCTTTGATCACATCACTAACCTCAAGTTTGATCAATAATGGTGATTAAAATGAAAACTAAAAGGTGTTCTTCTTAAAACAGACACTCTCATGTTGTCTTTGCTGTAGCTCATGAAAAGCATGCTGTCATTGCCAGATGAAGAGATGTGGTTTCCTGTCAAAATCCCCTGTCATTTACACATGCAGCATGACATACCCTCTGAAAAACTCACATTTAAAATGTTATAATTGAGGCTGACTGACTAGTACAGGAAATAAATGTCTGAATAAAAAAGGGTTGTGCAGCCAAAGCAAGGTCTCTGAATAGTCGGCTTAGCTAAGGCCAAGATTTCAGTGGTTAGCTGTTAAACCAAATAAAAACAGACGCTATTTAAAATGAATCCAGTCAGATTTGTGTGTAATTTGACCAGTCGAGGCTCTTGTTTTTATTTATAAAACCAAAAAAAAAAAAAAGACAAAATGAGTGAATAAAAGACAAATAATAAAATAAAAGAATAAAACGTAAAAAAAACAATTCAAGTAAATAAAAATAATTAAATAGAAAACATAATAAATACAAAGTACAATACATAAATAATTAAAACAAGTAAAATTAATGAATAGAAAACAAATAAAATAAATTAATAAATAAATAAAAATAAATTAATGAATACAAAAAAATAAATAAAAAATTTACATTTGGGCACATTTTGTCAGATTTATAAGTAAATGAGATCTATTCACATACTTGTGTAGGTACGAGTCATGTTACATACATGTAACATCACTGGGGTTGAGCTGGCAGGTGTGTGTGATGACATCTACAGCTCTATGTAAATGAAGTGTGGGTGGTGTCATCCCTTTTCACACTTTTGGTTTCACATGCATTAATGGAATAAGCCCGCTTTCAGCGAGTGAATCACTAGAAACCAGTTTTGCCCATTTAATTTCAGGGACATTCTGTAGTGTGCACTCACCATCATAAATGTCGTAACAATATCAGGGCTTTTTTTAGTTTCAGCTCACTCTTTCCAGACGTTACTAATTACTCAGCGTCAAACTGCTTGAAAAAATGAGAGCATTTATTGTACAAAGATTATGCATCAACATGTCAGGTCATGGCAACAGTGAAAGTCACACCTACATTTTGCATATTTGCTGAATTTCACTGCGCATGTATACAACCTAATAATTAAAAATCTTACATAAGCTTCTTTTTTTTTTTGGCACTGTCTGGGTTTTAAAATTTAGCTTACATTTGATGGTTATCAGATTATGCATGCGCACTCAATGACGTTCAGGAATTGTAAACACTTTCAATAATTGTTACTATGGAGCACATATCAATCTTTGCATAAAGTTATGATGTAGCTTATCCTGAAGTACATCCATCAATCAGAGTTTGATATTCAAAGAACATTCAGAAATAATGCCATGATAAATGTTATAAAACGGAATGTTTAACATCTGCATAACCAAAAGTTTTTAAAACAAAACATTTTGAAAGTTCCGAGAAGATTGAGAAAATGTAACAAAGATTTGTTGCACTTAAATTTTTTATGGTTCTTCTATAATTCTGTGGTGCTAATTATTATTGTACGGTTTATTTTTGTGTGTAAATATTTAGGTCAGATAAATTTTAGAACTTTTATCATTAATTATGAAACACTGGTTTAGTACGGATCATTTTTTAAAAAGATATTCTAATGCTTTCTGAAACATTGTGGAACTAGTCATAAAAGACAAAAAAATATTCAATGTACACTTCTGAAGTTTTCACTAAATGTTAAACTGTTGTCGTTAAGCTCGGTTTTATGCACATAGCATGTCATTTTTATGCATGAGTAATAACAGCTTAGCTTGTATAAGCCGTCATATTTTATTAGTTTTCATAAGCACTGATAATACCCCAAAAATAATGTGATTTTCATCTACAGCATGTCAAACCTCATAAAGAAACATTAAAATAAAGCAAAACAAAACTTTTAATTGTGTAATGTTTACTAAATTATAAAACTGAAAGCTACTTTAACGTTTGCATAAAAACAAATGTTTTTTTTGATGTTGAAAAGGGGTCAAATTTAATGTTTCCTTAATGTTAAAAAAAAAAATGATTTAAACATTCAGAGAACATTAAGGACAATAATAATTTCATAACGTCATGGGAAAGGCAGCAAAGCGTTCTTATAGAACATGCTTGTGTTATTTACGCCGCAGGTCACAAATCTTTCTACACGGTACTATAATATTCCACGTCATCATCTTTATGACTTACTGCATTCCTGTATAGCCAAGCATCTAAATCATTTCCCATCATCCTAGCTGATATAAGTGAACATGAGCTCTCACTCTGGATCCTTTCAGTCGGGTCAGAAACCGCTGGAAATCAGTGTCACACCCAGCCACTTATACCAATAACAAGAAGCAGAGAGGAAGACGTGTCAGAGCGGCCCTCAGCGCGCCGGATATGGCTGTTAGCTACGGCCGTCTGCGCTCCACTTGCTCATCCACTTCAAAGTGTGGATTTTTTCAAACAGATTTCTCTTAGAAGCGAAATCAAGTGAGACACTTGAAAGAGAATGTTACGGGGTGTACGATGTGCCTGAGTAATCTCTCTCTGGCTGCTTTCATCTCCAGCCATGGCTGTCATTACCCATGCTAGCGCTCGAACTAGCGTTAACCCGCTTTAGCAGGGATATCAGACAGTGACTTAAGCGCTGGTAACACAAGTCTTGAGTAAAATGCCAAATGTGATCTCATACAGTCAGACTTTGGACTTTTGGTCCAAACACTGTAAACTAAAGATCAGACACATGCGACACTTTGATAATGCAATAAGTCATCAAGATAATGATGATGCACTCTCGGTTTGCTTGGTCTACTTCAGTGCATATTCTTTAAACCATTCTTTATTTATTATTCATTTAAATACTCAAAGTTGTACTTAATTAAAGAGACCGTTTTTGGTGTACTTCACATGCATTGTGGCTAAAATATGATCTTGTTATTGAGATTTGACGTCACAAAAACGGTGTAATCATGATCAGATTGCTCACAGCCATCTGTTTACATGTGCTGCAATAATCAAACTACTGCTACCAATAAAACATTAAACATAACAGCATGCGGCCACAGTATCAGTGTTTATTATACTGCATTTTCATTTTTAAGATATGGACGACCTTTCTAGTTACTTGACCTTTGCCTTCAAATAATCCTGAAAAATAAATTGCATCAGAGTTTCCAAAAAAAAAAAAAAAAAAAAAAGCAGACTGCAGAACTGTTTCAACATTGATAATAATCAGAAATGTTTGTTGAGCAGCAAATCAGCATATTAGAATGATTTCTGAAGATCATGTGACACTGAAGACTGGAGTAATGATGCTGAAAATTCAGCTTTTATCAATTATGCTTTACAATATATTCACATAGAAAACAGCTATTTGAAATCATAATTTTCGGTCAAATAAATGCAGCCTTGGTGAGCAAAATTTCCAAAAAATCGTACAGACTTCGATATATACACATAATTATGATAATTTAATAGCCGATTTTTTTTTTTACTATGTTAAACGTTGTTGGAAGTGCCTCGTCCTTCGACAGCAAACGTCACCGGTGAAGGCAGACTCTGAAAGACTGCTGATCTGGACTCGTGGCATCAAAGCCGAGGCACTTTGTTCTACACTTAACGCGGACTCGTTTGCATCAAGATAAAGGCAACAGCAACAGTTCAATGTCTAATGTGCTTCCTGTCAGACTGTCAACTTTACACTGTCAGTGTCGCTGTGTGACTCCATGCTATAGCTCACATGATCGCTAACAGAGTTTTTGATAACAACAAAGCAAAGTTCATTTGAGTCACATGATTCGTATTTAGCCGTAACAGTTCATGGGGAAGAGATTGTGGTGTGTGTATTTGGCTTGATTTGTTTTAATAAAACAAAAAATAAACAAACAAGACAAACTATATCTATCTATCTATCTATCTATCTATATATATACACACACACACACACACACATCAATAATATTTAAACATTAATAAATGTATATAAATTAAATGATCTATAGTATAAATAAATGGTATTATTTTACCTTTATACGTGAATACATCAGATATTAATTATATTTAAAGTTTTATTTTTACATAGTCTTATTAGCATTTATTAATTGAAACCTCATTTATTTGTAAATATTATACATCTAAAAACTGGTTTCACAGGTCGAAGTCGAAGCACACGTAAACCTGCAGCATCCAGCGCGTTACACATTAACACCAGTCACCTTTCTCCCAGGTCTCAGGTCAGTGTAGATGGTTTATCTAACCTCATTAGACATACACGACCACAAAGGCCACAGGGTTGAACAAAGCGTACCTTGTTTGAGTGTGTCAGCCGATCGGCCGCACCCAGAGCAGTGACAGCCGCACAGAACGGATGAATGAACGGCCACATCAGCACAGCGCAGGATATGTATAATGGGTGTGCAGGTTTGCTGTAGATCTCCATTTGACAAAGCTGGAGTTCAGCGGGAGTTCAAGCCGCATATCCATTATTCATGCGACCCACATGCACTTTTGTGTAGGACGGTGGCTTATCTTGATCTCTACGGGAGAGGGAAATGATAAAGTGAATTGTATATGAGTGAGTTGTGTGTGTGGATGTAAGGAAGCACAACAATAGCATCTGAGTATACAATAGTAAAATGTCCCAACCACCATAACAACCCTGCAGCTCTCATCACGAGGAAGTTGTTAAACGGCAACGTGGGTGAAATGTACAGGAAGACACTGACAGAGAAAAGAATGACGAGCGACAAATTCATTCCCGAACAACATCGACGCTACTGGAACGTACACTGAAATTCACACAGCCACTTCTGAGCAATTAAAAGTACATGAATATTATTGCATTAGACGTTCTTGTAGCTCAAACAGAAGAGCATGGAGCGTGCAATGCCAACATCATAGGTTCAATCCCTATGATTTCTTATTTTGCCTAAATATCATATTTGTTCATTTGGTACTGGCCTTCGGAGGCTACAGAAGATAGTTACACGTTTCCCAGAAGACAAAATAAGTTAAATTTACCCAAAACGTTTTCACCCCCGGCTCTTAATGCATGATTTTTCCTTCTGGAGCGTCGGTGAGCGTTTGAACCTTCTGTAATAGTTGCATACGAGTCCCTCAGTTGTCCTCCGTGTGAAAAGATGGATCTCAAAATCATACAGTCATTGTTGGAAAGGGTTCAAATACACACAAATGCTGGAAAACCAAAGAATTTGTGGGAGCTGAAGGATTTTTCTGAAGAACAGCAGACAGTTTAACTGTTCAGGACAAACAAGGGCCTCATGAACAACCATCACTCAGCTAAAAAAAAAAAAACAGCAGTGGATCATTCAGGTAACAATACAGTATTAAGAATCAAGGGGGTGTAAACTTTTGAACGGGGCCATTTTTATAAATTCAACTACTATTATTTTCTCTTGTGGACCATATGTAAACATCTTGTATGTGAAATATCTTAGTCAGGTCAGCACTAAATAAACAATAACATGCACTTCAACTCTGTGTGTGTGTGTGTGTAAAATATATATATACACACACACATATACACACACACACATCTCATGTAAACAAACTATTTTGGATGCAGTTAATCGCAATTAATCGATTTGACAGAACTAAAATTAATTAATAGATAGGACAAAATAAATGGCTTCTACATTTCATAAAGAGATTTGTTAGTTTAGAAATAAACTAAAACAACAGATATTTTAGTAAATTATGCAAATATAGTAACTGTAAAAATGAGAGCTGAATCCCATTTACATTTTTCTATTTGCGTGAAATGCATAAAGTCATGATGACATGCTAGATTGCGTTAGGCTTCTCCACAGTGGGCCTGTATATATATTTAGATTTTTTTCATTTATGTATTTGTTTGCTGTTTATCTTTGCAGTTTCATCTCTGATAAACCAATGTTTCTTTTATGGGTGGCATGCATGTCTCAGTACACCCTCATGGTTGTCGCTTAACCGCAACTTTTACAGTTACTGTGAAAGTGAGAAAGTGAGAGAGCCAGAAAAACTGGGCCAGCAGTAGATATATGAGCACATTAAGGGAAGTCCAAAAGAAAAATCCCCACCCAGCTAAACCACCGGCCCTGTCAGCAACACATGACCTCATGGAAGCATCGCTTTGTTATCGCTCAAACATTCAAAGCAGCACATTCCCCTCCCCCTCCCACACACACACACACACACACACACACACACACACACACACAAACAAACCGCCGAAGGGTTTCAGTGGCTGTTGAAACAGAACATAAACAAAAGACAAGCATGGTTGCAATAAAGAAACGATTCAACAGCAGAAGGCCTTTAACAAGTCTACAAATCAAACACTCTCTGTCCGTCACGTATTCACCTCTGTCTGCATCATTCAGATGCTTCTCCTGAAATTAAAAAGCAGGAGAATTAAAAACAGATAGAAATGAGTCAATGATTAGCAACCAGTAAGAATATCTACCTATAAAATGAATGTGCATAACAACTGAAATCAGCTCAGATTTAGAGGAAATTTGATGAGAAATGTCTGGTTTATATTAAGATTCTGATCACAAATGAGACGTGTGAGACAAACTGAGAAACATCCGAGGAGGCAAAGACTCCATTTGCTCTTTATTTGCTATTAGAGATCTTGTGTGTTGGATCATTCCTAAATGTTCTCTCTCTTTTCTCAAACGGGCGGTGCTGCATACAGATTAAGATTCCCATCAGCTCAACTGGAGCTAGACGGGAATAGTCTGGGAATCTGATAAAAGCAGGTGTGGAGATACGTGTGGAGACGGTGAGAGACACCCTGCACTCCCAAACACAACTGACCTAGAAAACCTGTACTTATCATTGGTGTAAAAACCCTGAATATCCCATTTGCCCAGGTAACAGGGAACGTTCTCAGAATGTTCTGGCAAGGTTCTCTCAAAGTTACGAACAAACGTTCTTCCAGTAATGTTAATAGAACGTTCATTCAAAAGTTATCTAGTCTTTAATAATGTCCTCAAAACATTTACGACTTCATAAAAGCACAAAAACTTTACAATTTCATCATTTATGGAATGTTTTGTTTCTGAAACGTTCACGTAACAATTTTTAAACGTTACTACTTGTTTCAGAACATTCAGAAAACATTCGAAAGTAACATTCCCGTAATGTTTGCAAAATTATAAAATGGAATGTTGCCTTAATTTAACAAATGTTTTAAAAACTGGACACTTTGAATGTTTAGAGAATATTCTGAAAAGGTTTTTTTTTTTTAAACGTTAGCAAAAACTCTCAGAATGTATCTGTTAGCTGGCTGTGTGTTAATATTTAACTAGTGCATGCACTAGTTAGCTGATAAGCTCAGACATCACTATTAAATCACTCAGTTAGGATAACAAATTTGAATAAACCCAAAACCCCTGAGGGAGAAAAAAAAAAAATACATAAAAAAAATAAAATAAAAATAAATAAATAAATAAATAAATAAAATAAATAAATAAAATAAATAAAATAAATAAAGAGCACAACAGTTGGATCCGGAAGTAAAAATCCCATTCATTTCCTCCATAGGGGAAACGATTTTGGACAATAAACAGACATGAGCTCAGAGATTGTTAATCGATTGAATATGTTTCCGTTAAAGCCATAGTTTCCATTATTTCAACTTATTTTCAACACTGAATTGCTGGTGCAAAAACTACATCAGAGATTTTGCAGAGAAATCTCCACCAACCAGAGAACCGAAACAAGCAAACTGCGGCAAACAGATTCTTTAAAATATTTTTTGTAATAAACGTAAAATACATTGTTTCTTTATACATAATATTTTAAAATCAATAGTTTTATCTTTCTCTGTCATTTTTCATTTGATTACATCATTTGCAGTGCTTCATGGGATTGTAGTACAGGCTTTAACCCCGTTGTCCAATTTTCAAGTACTTGTTTGCTCCAAATCAACGTTTATAATGTTGCAATTCACTTTGTACCTGACTGTTTGGTTATGACTCTTGAACAGAAACTTTCTGAACTCTCTATGGAAAAAAAATACTTTGGTGGGCATCCACTCTTGCACTCTCAGGAAATTAGATCATTTGTTTAGAAAACATCACTAAATATCATGCTTTCCTGCATAATTTCCAAGCTAATAACCATTTAGAGTGTGTAATTAAGACAAACCCTAAACATAAAGGTTTGCGTCATGGAAACCACAGAATTCCAATAAACTCAGGAATCTTTTTGAACACAGCGTTCCGTATCGCCACGGCAACGGCTCATTCCGCATCAGTGGGATTTCAGACATGCATACTTCACTTATACAGATGTGCAACTCATCCAAACATATTATAGAAGAAGAACAGCACTTCTAATGTTGATATTTGGATTCAGAATGGAAGGGTAAGACCGAGAGGGCAGAGCGGCTCGGTCTCCTCTGTGTTTACCAGAACTCGGTCATTGACCGAAAGGGCCTCACAGAGCATGCTCAGTACCGCGGTAGGGTTAGTGACCGCTGGCAACACGTCAGACCTCTCCCATCTGCTGATGCAAAGTGCTGCCCACTCATACAAACACACACATTTCCCCCTCCAGCCGCATTTCCATTCAGTCTAGTGAGCAGCCCAATCAATTCACAGCATGGCAAGAAAAGGCCAGCATGCATCGCTGCAGAATCATATAGCTGAGTATTTACTTCATCTGAATGCATGCATGAGTCACACACAGGATGACTGATGACTCAGAGTGCGAACACCTTCTCCTGACCTCATAACCCTGTGGCTGGCGTCTTAAAGGGGAAGTCTCTCGTTTCCATTCTAAGTCTTAACCAGCTGAATGGAAATATGGCTGTAGGTTAGTCATGAGGTTGACATTCGGCCTGCGAGCTGTGATCTCTCCCCTCCTCCATAGTAGAAACCACCACAGCTATAAACAAACTTCAGGCCATATAAATTTCCCCTTCGGCAGCATTGAAGTAAATGCACAATTCACTGAAATAAAATTGCTAAATAAACTACAGTTTAATCAGATAAGCTTCACAAATGACGTACATTTGTGAAAGCAAAACGCCCAGCATCTTCCCAAAGTTGAAACGAGAAGCACTTATAAACTTAAGCTTTGAGGGCTCACTGAGGTCAAGTCAAAATAAAAAGCAACTAAGATAAAATGTTTAATGTTGAAAATGAAGACATTAAGACAACCGTAAATATTAGTATTGTAATTTTACAGTTGCACTGTAAAATAAAATTATTATTATTAGTAGTAGCAGCATTATATTTTCTTAATACACACATATATATATAAAATGTTTTAATATTCTATACATATGGTCAGTGAATATATATTCGAGCATTTGAGAAAAACATTTCAAAATGATATTTCTCCCCATTTTAAATTCTTATTATCCAATGAAAGGTTAGATTGTGAATTTTTTAAATAAAAAGATCAAAAGGATTAATAATGCAGATTAATTTTCTTTGATCATATTTACCAAGGGTGCAGATAATTCTGACCACTACTGTATATATACACATACAAGTTATGACTACTGAATTTTACTTGCATTGAAATATTAAAATAGTAATATTTCTTACAGTAGGCTATTATTTGAATAATTTAAAATAACAATTTTTTCTATAATTAATGTATATAAATTAATATTATATTGTTCTATAAATAATTTTTGATAGTAAAATATTTCAATAGTAATATTTATTGTTTTGTTTATTTATTTATTTAATTTATATGTATGTATGCATGCATGTACTTATGTATTAGACATATTGATATATAAAATCACAACAATTTTGGCCAAACTGCACAGCCCTACAAACAAACACAGCAAACTTACTAAAAATACAAAAAAATGACAAAATCATTTACAAAATATTTTTTTAAAAAACAATTCTCCAAATCGTGCAGCCCAATATAATAACACATTAATTTTTTAACATTTTATTTGTTTACCTGTTTTGTGACCATTAACCAACACAGAGCAGCATTATTTTAGTGCGATTAAGATACGATAATTTATTAAAAAAAAAAAAAAAAATTATATTTTAATTTTAGTTAATGTTTTAGTAATTTTTGTGATTTTTATTTGATAAAATAATGTATATACACAGTTTATTTATTTTTATTCCAGTTTTATTTTTATTTTAATGTTTCCCCAAATAGTGAAGCCTCACTGTCCATCAATCTGCAACATGGATTCAATACAGAACCTTTAATTTCTTTAACAGCACACACCCACTTTCAGTTTCATAATCAACAGGAAACAAAAGAATGCGCTTGCACACGCAACGAGGAGAAGGAAACATATAGGCTCTCTAAACTACAAGCTAAAAATAGACACAAAATGCCTGTAAGTAACTCCGCAGGCTGCTGCATTAATGGAATTCATATTATAGTTTACAACATGTAACATGTATTAGTATGTGCTGCTGATGAAGTCTGAACATGGTCTCTTGTATCTGCACGCTCACAGCTTTGCTCTTTAATATGGAAATGATGCCCTTCTGAATATTGAACAGTGTTTTCGACATCAGTGCCAGACTAATTAGACCGTGTCTTGAGGACGGCGTGTTCAGTAACACACAAGATGCTCTAAATGACTGACAATCGCTGGGTTTTGTGAATGGTTAGGGATTTGATCATTAATACAGTCTCAAGTAGCAAATAACAGCAAACCTCTCCTTAAAGCGGTTTGATTTGAGGAAACAGAACCTGACATGAATGTTTGTTCACATAATCTTGCCTGAGCAAAAACACTCATTCAGCATTTCCATTGATCCAGCTGTTCACGAACTACATGTAAATAGTGGCTGAATCAGCTGAAGGCATGTGAAAGAGATCTGGAACAGCTCTATAATCCTGAAGAGAGACATTCATCTACGGCGGCTCTCAAGAGCTCTGCATGCGTCAATGAGATCAATGAAGAGTTTAAAGCATTGAAACTCCACACACAGACCCACTAAAGCAAGATCGTGTCAAATATTTACCTCAAACACTCACATCTGTGAGCTGAAAGCAGAGGAGAGGGCTGCATTCAGAACACAACTGGATCGGCTTTGAAACAGCACAAAAAAAGCACTATAAAAGTAGAAGTCATGCTGGTGTTTGTGCTTTTTCCTTCCAGACAACGATCCTGTAGGAGGATGTCATGAAGGAACTGGCTGCTTGAAGGGATTTTAACAGGATGAGGACACTATAGGAAACCCTATTCAACTAACCTAAAAAAAACTACATCCACTGAACAACAACAACAACCCAAGAAAAACATTGATGAAATTAAAATAAACACTATATTAAAACTTTGGATTAAGGTTTGTCTCTTAAGTCTCTTCTGCTCACCAAGGCTGCATTTATTTGATCAAAAATATTGCTACAATCTTAAATAACTGTTATTTTAACTGTTAAATATCTTTTGGGCCAAATTGTGAAGCCCTGTATTAAAACAAACAAACGAATATAAGTTAACCAATCTCAGTATAATTTTAGTATCAATGAGGTTTTTTTATATTTTGTTTTCATTTTAACTTTTTGTTAAATGAATGTTTTAGTACTTTTTTTATAATGTCTCTTTAATGTGTCAGTTAGTTTTATTAATTTATATTTCAGTTTTAGTATTTTAGTATGAGAAATGTTTAGTTAACTACAATAGTCCTGCATCAGAGAAGCTTGAACATGCAAAAATGTTCAATTATTGAAATATTACTATTAAATACTGAAGTATCTAATTAAGGGAGAACTGTCAGTAAATATTTTACGTCAAAAGGCTGACAGAATTCAGCTGGGAAAAAAAACAAAAGAAGTGTTAACCAACTCTACGCATTCACTTTCTGAAAAGCAAAAGTACTGCAGCGCAGGAATAAACACTGCTGATGGCTGCGCGGAGATAAAGAGGAAACAGGAAGTGAAAGTAAATAACGGCCACTGTATCAGCAGAACCCGAGCCGCAGTTGGCATGAGGCGGATCTGGATGGCATGATGGAGGAGGAGCGGCCGAGTTAGAGCCAGGCCACTGTGAGCGGCACGAACGGGAACAGAAAGGTCACAGTTTAAGCAGATAAATGTGGGGGGAGGGAGGCCAGCGAGGCCAGTGAAGTCAGCTGATGCCTGCAGCTGTGCTGGGAACATCAATTTGAGCCTTGTTCTGCTCTCTCCGCTCTCCCCCTCCCACACACCGCTGATTTATGAAAGTAGGCCATCTGCATCAAAGCTCATGGCTGGAGTCTCCCGGAATCATGAGCCGGCTCTGTTTACATCAGCACCGACTGCAGCGCCGCATTGCACAATCGCCAACGGCAACTGCGGTTATATAAAGCCCACCACACATCTACGTCTGTTTTTTTTTTTTTATTGTTGTTGTTGTTCTGTCTCTGTAGAGCTGAATCCCTGCCTGATTCACAAGCACTCGCAGCGCTAAACCAGCCTTCTGTCTGTGAGAAACATAGACAGCTGATATTGGTTTATTCCACATTGAACTAATTGGGTTTAAGTGTTTATTATAACAGCAAGCAAGCAATAAATAAGTTGTACAATATTCAGTAAAATATTTTTGTTATAAAATAAATTTGATCAATGTGGAATCAATAGGAGCTATTGTTTCAAAATAAAAGTGAATAATCTCAAATAAAGGTTCCAAATATTAAGAGCAAATATAAATATATATAAAATGCAGTGCATTGCATAAGTTACAGATTCATTTCATAGCCTTCATTTTGAATATGGACACAAACCATATCATATCAGATGATTCATATCAAATGAATAAGTATGACATCAGTACAAAAACAGTTTCACATTACGAAACACAAAAGACTAAAACAACCACATTAATATTGTAAATAAAACAAATGTGTGCCGAGTTTGAAGCCAAATTGTTACAGTAAGTGGATTACTCCTATAAAAACAGTATTTCACTTGAGGCTGTGGGTGATTCTACCAAAGTTATGGGAGTAATAATACCTTTAAGTGTAGTAAAATCACAGTAACATGCTCTCCTGTGGTTTACTGCTTTGAGTGTTGTAGTTTATTCAGCGCGAGCCATCCTGCTTATTTTACCTCAGCTACAACTAAACCTCCATAGAGACCTTGAATCAGTGTGGGTTTAGGTGGAATGGCTTGTGAATGCTTTTATTGTTTGCTTCTCTTATCCAGGGTCGGTACATTGAGTGGGATGAACAAGGTCACTGTGGACGGCATTATTCAGCTCTTCTCTGAGCTTAAATGTGCATTATGCATATTTTGCACGTTTACAGGATTTAAAACTGCTGTTGTTGGACTTCAACAGTTACCCGTGAACCCTTAGTCATGAGATTCTTACAGAAAAACCACCCTAAAAACTTTAGCAACACCCTAGAAACCTCTCAAAGACCCTTAGCAACATCCCAGAACACCCCAGCAACACCCTAGAAACCCCAGAACATCCTAGCAACACCCTAGAAATCTCTCATACCCCCTCAGCAACAACCCAGAACATCCTAGCAACACCCTAGAAACCCCAGAACACCCTAGAAACCCCCTTAGCACAACCCAGAGCACCTTAGCAACACTCTAGAAACCTCTCAAACACCCTCAGCAACAACCCAGAACATCCTAGCAACACCCTAGAAACCCCAGAACATCCTAGCAACACCCTAGAAACCTCTCAAAGACCCTTAGCAACATCCCAGAACACCCCAGCAACACCCTAGAAACCCCAGAACATCCTAGCAACACCCTAGAAATCTCTCATACCCCCTCAGCAACAACCCAGAACATCCTAGCAACACCCTAGAAACCCCAGAACACCCTAGAAACCCCCTTAGCACAACCCAGAGCACCTTAGCAACACTCTAGAAACCTCTCAAACACCCTCAGCAACAACCCAGAACATCCTAGCAACACCCTAGAAACACCAGAACATCCTAGCAACACCCTAGAAACCCCAGAACACCCTAGCAACACCCTAGAAACCCCCTTAGCACAACCCAGAACATCATAGCAACACCCTAGAAACGCCCAACCCCCTTAGCACAACCCAGAGCACCTTAGCAACACTCTAGAAACCTCTCAAACACCCTCAGCAACAACTCAGAACACCCTAGCAACACTCTAGAACCCTAAACCCTCCTTAGCAACACCCTAGAAACTTCATATTCCCTCAGCAACTACCCAGAACCCCCTAGCAACACTCTAGAAACCTCTCAAACCCCCTTAGCAACATCCCTTGGGTCGCAAAGAGGTAGCAGGGGGGTCATGGGAAGACTTTTATTTTGAAAAGTTTAACACTATAGCGCTATATAAATAACAGTAACTTGACAACTAAGCCAAAACCGCTGGAGTTTTTCCAGCAAAAACTACAGGAGCCAACTTACGTTACGTGGTCAAAAAAAAACAAAAACAACAAATTAAAAAAAAAGATAACTGCTACAGAAAGCTGTTACAGTGAATGAGAGTTCTTCGCGCTTCGTTCATTATTTCTCACTGGATTGCCAAAAACTGGGAAACCACACAATTCAGGTGAGACTTTTTTTCTACCCTGCGCTAAAGAGACTGTTTCTGTTATGTGTGGACAAAGAGCTGCTGATCAATTAGCAATGATTCTAGTGCTCAATGATACAGTGACCAATCGTATTGGGTGAATGGCAATGGATGTCAAAAGAGCAGATAATCATGAAAATTAAATCGAGTACATTTTTTTTTCTCTCCAACTTGATGAGAGCACTGATATTGCTGGAGAAGCGCAGTTATTGGTTTATGTTAGATTTGTTGAGCGAGTAGAAACACTGATGATGTTTTTATGTTAGAAAATATATAAAACGTCAAAACATTGTCGTTCATGAAAGAAAAAAGGTTAAGAACCGAAAAAAAGGTTAAGAACCGCTGATCCAGATTGATTTTTCTCAAAATATTTGAAGTTGTTGTTTACTTTTTCACCTTTCAATTTTTATCTTTAATATTTGTTTTTAACAGAAATGCTGCCTTCGCAACCAACCAAAATAAGTTTCAATGGAATTAGTAAAATTACTAACATTGAAATAAAAATTTAAATAGACAAAAATGTTTTTATATACAAACGAGAGAAGCTCATAAAACTAAACTTAAAATTCAAAATATTAATACATACACACAACACCCTAGCAACGCCCCAGAAAGCACCCAGAACACTGGCTGAATGCAAATCATGGCTGAGAGTTTTGCACCAATCACATACTTAGTTTTTATCCATGCCATTTCTGTCAAGCAGCCTGACATTTACTCTCAATCTGCAGACATTCAAAACACGGACATTCCCCGTTCACTGGCGAGCTATGAAGTGCATTTCTCAGATAAACGGTCACAGTGAAATGAGTCAGCTATGAATTTCTGGGCAGCTCACCTCTCATGAGGTCACACTCACACACACACACACAGCGATTATGAAACCATGCACTGTCCCATGTGCATTTCATCATCTGACTCAAGTCTCGCAGGTGTTTTCCCAAGCGAAAACTATTTTTGCAATAATGCAAAGGGTGTTTGAAATTCCCCTCGAAGCAAACGGCTCATCATATAATCAACAGATTCCACACACATCAAACAGAAATATCCCATCTGAAAGAGAAAGCACATATACACAAACATCTCCATTGCTTCAGAATATAAGATCATTCACTTCTGCTTTGGTTTGCAAACATCTCATTTTCACTTCTACATTCTCATGTCCCCATCAAGCATATACAATATACAGGATAAAATATGAAAGTTACAATTTTTTTAAATATGAAAGAAAAAAAAAGAAAAAAAACAAACACCACACTAGTTTAACATAAGTTCAGGTTATTCCTGTAAGTCTTTCATCAAATCCCTTTAACCCAAATTACATCATCCTCCAGGGAGTGACATCATTTTGGTGGGAAAACAACAGCTGATTTCAACATAATGTAGATTTTCAATACAAGCAAACAAAGAAACAAAAAACTACAGTCAAAACAGATTATTTCAAATATTTATAATAATGGTTATTGTTAAAGTATCAAAAACCGTTAATTGAAAGAAAGCTGAAGTAAAAGAAAAAAAAAAAAAAAAAAAAAAAAAAGCTGATTACAAATATTAATAAATACTAAACTAGTATAAAATCTTAAAATAACGGAAATAAAATCTAAAAACTAAATAATTATTTTAATATTTTGTATAAAATATAAATACTAAAATATAAATATTAGATTAAAACTAAGTTAAGACAAATGCACAAATTACTAAGACCAAAACAAATTAAAATATATATTATATATATATATATATATATATATAGTATTAATATCAATATTAAAATAACACTGGTTATTGGTCATAACATTAGATGACCATCTATCCATTTCTTTCAAAATCTGCAGGTCATCTCTTTGGATGAGCCGAATGTTGATTCTCACTAAACCGCAGCATTGCCTGGCATCACTACAGCTCTTACGCTGTTTGTTTTGTAAGTGTTATCCACAGTGAATAAAGACACTGGGGGAGTTGAGCGCTCTATGCAAACATTACAAATATTCACCGGGACAAACATAAAAGACATTCCTGCTGCCAATCCAATATCTCAGACACGTCTCATGCCAAGCAGTGTTTTTATCTGCCTCTCATGCACGTAAGAGACTCTGCTGCTTTGTAGAAACCCTTCACACATCCTTCATGTCTGCCTCATCCCTCCTCATAACTCAGCTGTTACTTGGCAACATGGTGCCAGTGGCCACATTTAGCCTGGTTGCCATGACAACGGAATTCACAAACATGGAATGGTGGAATGTGCCTTTGTTCCACTTTGTGTGGAAAGATCAGCACTGGCAACCAGAGCACACTCACCGCGAGCAAACGGAACAAAATAACAGTAAAATACAAATTTAGTTTAAGGTGGAAGTGATAACGCAAATGTACTGTAACAATCAACGGTTTACAAATCTACTGATATGTGATTTTTTTTGACACTACCGTTCAAAAGTTTGTTGTCGGTAAGACTATATTATGCTCACCAAGGCTGTGTTTATTTGATCAAAAATACAGTAAAAATTGTGAAATATTATTTCTATTTAAAATAACAATTTTCTATGTGAATGTGTGTTAAAATGAAATTTATTTCTGTGAGGCACAGCTGAATTTTCAGCATCATTACTCCAGTCTTCAGTGTCACATGATCTTCAGAAATCATTCTAATATGCCGCTCAAGAAACATTTCTGATTATCAATCTTGACGAATATTTTTGTGGAAACTGTGATACATTTTATTTTTCAGGATTATTCAATTAATAGATAGTTCAAAAGAACAGCATTAATTTATTGTAACCACATAAATGTCTTTGCTTTCAGTCAATTTAATGCATACTTGCTGAATAAGAGAGTTACTTTTTTTTTTTAAATCTAGAAGAATTTCTTAAAAAGAATTTTGAAGAGATGTTTAAAGCTTACAGTAAAAATAAGAAGCTGAATTACAGTAAAGAAAGTCTAATGAGACTCAATGTTGTTGTTATTGTAATTGTTAAATAAAACAAAACAATTTTTTTAACTGAAATAAAGCTGAAAAAAAAAAAAAAAAAAAGTTATTGTATACCAGTAAACATTTGTCTATGACAACAGTCAATTATACATTTTAATGTTCATTGTTCAAGGCCAAAACGCACTTTAAATACATTTTTAGTGCATCCTTCCTAAATTAAAAAGTATTATTATTTTTTTATTTTAAAAAATTAATTTAAAAATTAAAATTTCAAAAAAATCTGATTGACCTCAAACTTTTGAATAGTGAATAGTAAAATAAAGTGTGTTAAGTGTTAAAGAGTTAAAGCATCCAAGTGAAAATGTGAAAAAAAAAGTTAACATTTGATTGATTTTGAACGCTTGATTGAATAATTTTGAGTGTTTACTGCAATATAGTAAAAATAAAATTCAGCATTACAGTAAAAATCTAGCGAGTCAAGTCAGTGTTATTGTTAACTAATATTAAAACTACAAAAAAAAAAAAATGCAACTGTTACATTCTCAGAGTCAGCATTCTCAAAAACACTATAGCTGACATTAGCATAAATGGCCTTATTTGAACGAAGATATTATTTTGATAATGTTATGTAATGGAACAGACATCTGAAGGAAACTCTATTGCAAACACATTACAATCTGGTTGCAAATGCATTTATATTTAGGCTTCTGACCTAAAAACAGCTCTAAATGATGTCTATTAGAAGAAGGAGTAGGTGATTAGCTATAGACTCCCTAACAGCACAAGAGTCAATTTTTCATATAAGACACTTTCACCCTTCCCAACGGATGGCACTGTGTGTTCAAGAGTCGTTCTGCTTTCAGCCCACGTCTTTCTGCTTCTACTTCAGCACATCTATTATTCATATCCCAAAGCCTACCTTCACTCAGAGAGTGTCGACCGGCCCAGACTGTCTGTCAGACTCCTCTAATGTAATCATTACAGGCCCCAGAACCCGAGAGAGACCCGAGCTGATTCCCCACCAGAGGGAAGAAATCAAGCATTGCAGCCAGAGTATGTGGAGTATTTGACCAAGATTAACCAGACCCGGACGCTAATGTACTGAACACATGCTGTTACGGGCCGCCGACGGTCATAGATCCTCGTGAGATCTGAGTTTGCCTGTGTGATCTTACACCTGAGGTTATCGAGTACATCTCATCAAACCTGAAAATAACATGCCTGACTCATAAGCCTATTTAAAAAGAAAAAAAAAATTAAGATTGCTTGCCAATAATTTTCAATCAATCAGATTTTCTCTCCAAATTATTGTAATGTATAGTTCAGTCATGAAATGCTAGATGGCACAGGCTGACAGGTTGTTAACGTAACTGATGATATTCGGAGACTTAAACGACTTGGCACAAGCTGATTGGTTCACGTTGCTTATGCAGCCAATGAGCTTACTGCCTTGCATTTATATGGCTGGCTAGCATTCACTTGAGATTTCTGCAGCACGCTTTCAGAGTTTCTCTGTAACCCTCCACCTTCCCCAGCTCCACCTGTGTAGATCTGTTACGGGTTATTTTACATGCTATTGTGCAGCAGCAGTATGTCTTAAATACTCACAGCACCATATCACTGTATGCATTGGCAGTAGCAAGTTCCTGTACTTCCTTGCAACAGCAGCAATAATCTACAACTACAGCAATAACCAACAGCAGCAGCGTGGCAGATCTATTCCACCAAGACCAAATACATTAACATTGTCATATCCATCACCATGCTAAATCTTCCGAGATTTGTCGTGATTGAAATGCATATACTGTCCATACGCTAATATACTGCCTTTAATACCGATTTGGATTTTTCAAATATATAGCAACTTTTAAAGTAATGTTTTTTTTTTTTGCAATACAGTAAAAATAAAATGATCCATAACAGCAAAGTGTAATAAGAATCAGTGTTGTTATTTTTAACAACAATTTTAAATCATTTTCTTTAATAGAAATAAAACTTGGAAAACGCCACCTTGGAACCTTAATGAAATTTAATAAATTTAAGCTGAAGTACTAACATTACTGAAGTTAAACCGAAACAAATTAATCTAATTTAATATTTAAATTGTATTTAGTCATTTTTATTTTCATAAATATATATATATATATATAGACAAATCACAAAATTACTAACTTAAACTACTACTTAACTAATTTAAGCTAAAACTTAAATTACCAACTTACTAAAATGTAAACTAAAAACATAAAATAAAAGCCAATTTAAAATATTATTATTATTTTTTCTTATAATAGTATATAATTAATAGTAAAAATAACACTGATCAGAATCCAAAAGAATAAATTTTGGGAAGAAAGTGTGTTTAACTGTCATTAGAAGATGTTACAATGCACAAACCCATAATGGATTTGGACCCATAATGGACCTGGATATGTTCTCCTTAGTTTTTAATCAAAAGAAACCTCACACTGAAAGTCAAATCTCAAACCTTACAAGGAATTAACTTGGATCAGTGCAAAAGCAATAGAATTACTGTAATAGAATATAATCTACTGTAGATTTGTTAGCAAAGGTTTAACATATAACGCCACTTCCAAGTCAGTATAAGTCAGAAAGTAATTATGCATGCAATGCCAATCAAAAAGCAAAGAACACTGACAAAAATGTTAATTGTAACAAGCTTTTCTGAGTAAATATTACCAGTTAAATTAGTTTCTTTTGCTTTTATTTTTCCATCATTGGTTAATCGGACGCATTTGAGGTTCAAAACAGCCATAAGGTTCATCATGAAGTTAACAGACACAGTAAATGTCCTCATGAGGTTGAATTTTCATGTAACCCAATAGAAAACCCCAGCCATTAGGAGCACAGAAACAACAGATGATGTCATCCGACAGGCCTCATCTCAAAGGAAATGACATCAGCGCTTCCCTTCCCCGGCCTCTACGCCTAACAAGACACGCTGATGGACAAAATCCTTCAGACAAACCGGTTTAAATCAATAGCAATCGAGTTTGCCTCCCTGCAAAGTTCAGCCACTTCCTTCACAAAACTAAAGTTGTCTTCTCTGGTTTAATTTAATTGCTCATAAGAGGACCACAAGGTTTTAAGGCAGGAAGCTGAGGAGTGCATTGTCAGGTCTACTTTTCAGACATGTGTATCCTGTTACATAAGCAAGAGAGCATTTCCAAACAGGCCCGTTTTAACCGAATTTGTGCAGGTCATTTTCTGTACATCAGATTAGTTTAAATCTGTAACTCAAAGCCGTATTGGTGTCCTTCCTCTACATAATGGCCTACTTAGGGGAATATTCATGCAATAATTGAGATGTTGTTGATAATTCCATACATTTAGATTTCACAGATGGGCTGAATGAATTCAGAACAGAAATACTGGCTGAGCAGGTGAATTTGCTGCAAAGATAATGCATTTCATTTTAGAAAAAAAGTCTGAATATGAAATAATGGTGCACTGTAAATGGCTCTGTCCCAAAACATACCGTGTAGGCATTTTATCCATTATGATGCATTCAGGGCCTGGAAGAGACATAAAACTGACTGGATTTTAGTAGGTGGATGAAACTTTGCAAGTGTAGTTGCAAGTCTAAACCCTCAAAATACACTTTTTTTTTTTTCCAGATCTTTTTCCAATTATTTTTTTAAAAGATAACCATTTATATCTCGGGTCATTTTGGACCCGGGTATGTATGGAGTACAATTATGCGTCAAAAGTATGTGTGTAAAATTATAGCGAAGTTTAAACTACTGTCAGAAACCTGAGTAAATGATGACAATTTAAATTGAGTGAACTATCTCTTTAAGTCTCTATTTGTATGACAGTTGTTGCCTACCCAGAACGTTCCATATCGGTCACTTACGAGAATGCCGCCTTAGAAGGGAGCTGCTAATGTAAAGAGTGTACAGCAGCTCTAAGTTTAGGAACAGAACCACTGTAAATACTATAAAACATTTTATGGACACATTCATCTTTAGGAAGTCAAACTTCGCTTTCTTTACCAACATAGTCTCACTTCTGAAAAATTCTCAAACAAGATTAAGATTTTGTCAGTTTCATATAAAATGATGTTAAAAACAGGGAAGAATGAATGAAAAAGAAACACTGACTGCAAAGATGAGGTTGGATTTGCAGAAGTAAAGCCTTTAGAAACAACTATTTTTGTTGGCGTTTCTGCAGGTGAATCTAACTCTTGAATACATCATGTTCGAGATTAAGTTAAAAAAAAAAAAAAAAAAAAAAAAAAAAAAAAAAAACACAACATACAGACCAAAGTTGCACATTTGAAGTCAAAATGTTGTGCTGAAAACAACTTTATGACCTCGAAAACAAAATCAGCCCTCCAACTCCAACTGATTTTATGTGCTTGTTTATTTTTGCATGTCTTGGACCACAAAGAAAGATAAGCTGTTTGGAAAGTTGCCTGCTGTCCCTCAGCCTAAAGAGAAATACATATCAAAGGTTTATTGATGTATAAAAACCCTCCGGGTAAAATGCTTTTCTTGGTTGTTTTAATATGTTTATGCAACACAACTGAAACATATGGTAAACTGGTCTTGTAATGCAATGATTTGAGAACCTGTTTCAGACAATATTGTGAGTAAATGATAAAATATACTAGAAATGATTAAACTACTGCATCATTAATCTCTGAAGCATTGTTGCAACATGTTTAGGCATAATTAAAGTCAACATGAAATCAACGTCATTAACTTTGTTTTTTATACATATTTCTGGTTTTATTGTCAATGATTCATCAAAAGGTGTTATTGGGTTGTGAACACCATTTCATGTTGACTTCAAAGAAATAGAAAAAAGAAATAGTTCTCCCAAAAATGAAAGTTTCAACTGTTTCTTGAGTTTCCATCACTTGCTCATCAATGGATGCTCTGCAGTGAATGGGTGCCGTCAGAATGAGAGTCCAAACAGCTGATAAAAACATCACAATAATCCACACCACTCCAGTCCATCAGTTAACATCTGGAGAAGACAAAAGCTAAAACAAATCCAAAAGCTAAAACTAAGACATCTAAGACGTTTTTAACTTCAGACCATTGCTTCAGGCCAAAATACGAGTCCATAATCCATAATAATGCTTATTGTGATAATATAGGATTATTGTAATGTTTTTATCAGCTGTTTGGACTCTTTTTCTGACGGCACCCATTCACTGCAGAGGATCCATTGCTGAGCAAGTGATGCAATGCTACATTTCTCCAAATCTGATGAAGAAACAAACTCATCTACATCTTGGATGACCTGAGGATGAGCACATTTTCAGCAAATTTTCATTTTGAGGAGAACTGTTCCTTCAACATTCATGGCTCTGAATGAAGGACACACAGCTAGACAAACATCAATGCTGTAATGTGAAGTGGCCGCAGCTGTTGAAAGGTCAAACGTACACGAGACATTCTCAGTAACAGTCAGATGCGCTCAAGTGACCTCGAGGGTCAAAGTGTGGGCCGCCGCTGCGAGATCCATCCCTTGATCTCTCGGAATAAAGCAGATATGCGTGAAGCAAAGCATGCGCTTTCCAAGCAGCTTTGGAAGTGTGTGGGAGATGAACAGATCTGTGCATTTTTCGACAAAAGATGTGGGTTGGCTTTCTCTATACTTGTAGGCCATGATCCTTCAGTATGGAATCAATCGTTTAAAATGCATCAAAGACAAAGAAATCCCTTGTGAAACAAAGGGTACACTTTAGCACACTTTTACAAAGGGGGTTTATGTAAATTATATACACTTTAAAAATATATTCTTAAGTACAAACTGAATGTTCTCTGACACTTAACTGCATGCTATTTGCAATGAAAAATTTATTATAGGTTAAATTCAAATTAAATGCAATAAGTTAAGTGTTTTTTGGTGAAATGATTACATGCAATTTCATAATTCTATCGTACCTTGAAATATGGTTAAAAGACAAGTGCACTTAAATATACAGTACATATATTTGTAATACACGCGTCAATGAAGAATGAAAATTATTAATAAAATGAAATTTAAAATATATTAATGTTAAATGTAATATTAAATAACACTAGTAAAAATACGTTTATGTATGATTTAGTATGTTAGTCAACATCAAAATAAGTACTTTAAAAGCGCAACAGAAGATAAAAAAAAAAAAAAACTTAAAAATTGTACTTTTTAAAAGTGTATTGTACTTTTTAAGTGTGTTAAGAAACAGTCATGAAAGTCTACTCCAAGTACACTTAAGTTACCTTGTATTTCATTATATTAACTAAAAGTAGTTTTTTTTTTTACAAATATATACTTTTAAGATTTGAAAACACACTACAAGTGCACATTCAAAACAATTAAGCACCCCCCCCCCCCCAATGCATATAACATGCATTAATTGAAGTTAAGATTTTTTACTTAAGTAGGTCAAAAAACACTCTTCAAATATTGTTCATACACTCTTCAACTATACATTATACACACCTTTATATGTAATTTCATAATTACTTCTATTGACTTTGGAACGTGGTTAAGTGTATTTGTAATGCACATTTGTTGAGATTTAGTTCACTTAAAACACTTACATTAAATGTAATAGCAAACATACTGTTTAATATAAATCAAGTACTTTACATGTTTACATTTTGTTAGTCAACAGCAAAATAAATGTACTTGGTTAAAGCATTTACAAGAATTTTTAAACAATGAGCTAAAATGTACTTCAAAGAAAAACCTTTAATTTGACATTGCAAAGTGCACTTTAAAAATTAACATTATATTATCTGCAAACACTTAAAGAAAAAGTACTTTAACAGATCTAATAAGAATAAGATATGAAGTACACTACAAGTGCACGTTCGATGCTTTTTTTCATAAAGATACCTTCCTATTTCTGTCCTCAAACAGAAACATATGAAAGAGCTGCAAGTGTAACATCCTAAAAGCTGCACACACAAAAGCACCTAATTCTAAAGGTAATACACGAGGGCGGCATTCATTTTCAGTTTCAATCTGAACTGCAACAGGCTTTTCATGCAAGACACTTGAGATGGGCTTCAGTGCTTAAAAGGAAGCCATTTTATCCTTCCTTTGGGAACAGCTTTCATGCACTTATGTCTTCAAATGCTGTCTTGATAAGCAGCTCACTAGGTTTTTGGTTCAGTGCATTCTGCCATCTTGAATCAGAGATCAAATGCACAAAACGCATCACAAATTGTGTCCATTTTTCAAAATAATAGTATAATGGGTTAACGTGTATGTGTGCATCGATCAGCAGCCCAGCAGTGAGCAGGATTGGATGCTCTCCACACAGCGCCGCATTCATGCGCCAACAGATCATCCATTCATGCGTTCAGCAGTGTTGTGTGTCTCTGATCGCTCGCAATCTGAAACTACACAGCGCTAACGATCACACGCTCTCATCCCGCACGGGAAGACAGACCTCATTGTTGATGCCAGCTTTATCCTTCTGCTGCTTAGAGAAGGAAAAATGACTCAAATCATGTTCCCAGAATCAAATCCAAAAAGGTTTTGCAGTTGTTTTATCTTACAGTGGGACGGGCCCATGGATAAGCTCAAATAAACAAACATTTGGAATAGACACTCGCACTACATTTCTACAGTTTTGCAAGAAAATGTGAAAACTGGGTTGTAGGTGGTTGCCATGGTGTTGCTATGATGTTCCCAGCATTTTTTAGCATGTTTCTACTGTAGTTCTTAGGGTGATGTGGCTGGTTGCAAAGATATTGCTATGCGATTGGAACACTCCACTTTTTTTGGAAATAGGCTCATTCTCCAACTCCCCCAGAGTTAATAAGTTGAGTTTTACCGTTTTTGAATCCATTCAGCCGATCTCCGGATCTAGCGAGAGCACTTTTAGCATAGCTTAGCATAGATCATTGAATCCAATTAGACCAGTAGCATCGCGTTCTAAAACGATCAAAGAGTTTTGATATTTGTCCTATTTAAAACTCGACTCTTCTGTAGTTATATCGTGTACTAAGATCGGCGGAAAATGAAAAGTTGCGATTTTCTAGGCTGATATGATTAGGAACTATACTCTCATTCCGGCGTAATAATCAAGGAACTTTGCTGCCGTAACATGGCCGCAGCAGGCGCAGTGATATTACGCAGCGCCTGAAAGTAGTCCCCGGGGTGTGTGAGGGATTCTGGCATGTTTCTATGCAGTTTCTAAAGTGTTGGGAGCGGTTGCCAGGGCGTTGCTATGCAATTGCTAAGGTATTCTGAGCAGTTTCAGCATGTTTCTATGTACTATAGTTCCTAGGGTGTTGTGGGTGGTTGCCAAGGTGTTATGCAGTTCTTTAGGTGTTGTGAGGGATTTTAGCATGGTTCTATGTACTGTACCTCCAAAGGTGTTGGGGGTGGTTGCCAAGGCATTGCTATGAAGTGGTTAAGGTGTTGTGAGGGATTTTTATCATGTTTCTATGCAGTTTCTACAGTGGTGAGTGGTTTCCAGGGTGTTGCTATGTGATTGCTTAGGTATTTAGAGGGATTTTAGAATGTTTTATGTAGTGTTGTGAGTGGTTGCTAGGGCGTTGTTATGTGATTGCTAAGGTGTTCTCAGTGGTTTTGCATGTTTCTATGTACTGTTGTTAGTGGTTGCCAAGGCATTGCTACACAGTTGCTGAGGTATTCTAAGGGGTTTTATCATGTTTGCAGTTTCTAAAGTGGTTTTCAGGGTGTTGCTATGTGTTCTGAGAGGTTTCAGCATGTTTCCATGATGCTCCTACTAGGGTGTTGTGGGTGGTTGCCAAGGCGTTATGCGGTTGCTGTGTTCCGAGTTGTTGGTAGTGTGTTGCTACGTAGTTGCTACTGTTTCCAGGTTGTATTCAGCATGTTGCTAAGTGGTTGCTAGCGGTTACTTATGCTGCCATCACGCGCTATCGGAAACTTCCTACTTTCCCACTTCTGAAGTTGTAATTACGAATTTGTCGTGTTCAAGTGCTTTGCGGTAGGAAAGAACAGAAATCATGGTGGACAGCCTATTCATTCTTGCCGGTTTCTTATTAAAAGCCAAAAGGTGTAGATTAGAAGATATTTAGTCAATATCCAACAGGTTTTGAATAAAATGTAGCATCCCATTCATAGGTAACCATATAAACATTCACAGCGCTACCTAGATATTCACTGGCTGACGATTCTTACATTACGGTCAAATAAATTTGCTATTTTTGCTGAGTTCAATACATACAATATGCATTACATGGTTATTTATATATGTAAATATACAAGACTGTAATGGCAGGAGAAAGCAATATAGATGTTGTGAGAAAAACGAATAAAACTTACAGCACTACTGCTGTGTTTCGCTCCTCCACCATATTAAGAGTTAACGACTCGCCCAACTCAGAAACTTCAGTATCAAAATTATCTCTGAGTTTCACAGTTGTAAATACGACTAGGGATGCAGTTCATGTCCAATTTCTGACTAGGAAATTCGTATTTACGATAACTCCAATAGCATGTGAAGGCAGCATTAATAGCTCAAGAAGCAATGCCTGTTCACAACAAGAACGATAACTATAAAGCCCAGACCACAACCATAACGTTAACAACATAAAAAAAGGTCTCTTTGGAAGCACTTTAAAACTATATTTATCATTATAGTTATCATTTTAGGTGTGCCTTTGGAATCCAAGTCACAATTTTAATTTTAATAACAACAGGAGATAGAAATCAGCACAAAAATCATAGTAGAACACATAGTACTATAGTGATTTGTTCTCGGTTGTCTATTTTGTCTAGCGTGTTGGCTAAACGCCTCATCATGGCCGCCTTCAGTTCCCCTGATACATTATTTACATGTTCCCCTCACAGCTCGTCTCAGAGAATCAGGGCATGAGGAAACAGGAGCTTAGCTTGGGCCTCCGTTCCCTCGGCTGGGATAAAAATACAGAGCGCTGGGGCCGTGACAATGGGAAAACGGGGAGTCCCGCCCTCGCCATTAATCCCTCCTGACGCGTCTCCTGAGGGCAAGGATTTGTTACAAGTCAATGCAGCACCTACAGTACGCAAAACAACACGGCCCTTCTCGGGATTTCAAAAGCGGTTTGCGCTGCGAGACAGTTAAAACGAAAACCAGTGTTTATTTAACCTGTTGTTTACCTCTTCTGCTTCGAAATGTCACGATAGAGAGGAAGGGAAAAGAAAAGAAGGGTTTCTCTGGGAGTTCCTGCCAAGATGTGTCAGATAAAACTGACAAGCACTGACAGAGAACAGAGCTCGAGTTTTATATAATCTCCTTCACTTTGAGGAGGAAGAAAAACATCTACGGCTTTAATGTTTTTGCTCAAGGCCTCGTCCCCGTGTGGAGCAGTCATTTAATCTGCCGTGCTGCACTTTTAGACACCGCTATGTAATGATCTGTCGGGGTGGATGAGCGTCAACAATGCAGTGACTCGAAGGTGGTGAGATGATTTTGAGGAGCCCCTACGGCCCGATTTAAAGCGGTGAATGGCATTCCTGCAGCGCAAATGCAGGCAGGACTCGTCACGAATGCGTGCACATGTTTACCTCAGATACTCTTTCAACCAATCAGCATGTCATGAAGGTTTCCGAAACACGACTCTGCATTTACCCTGACCTTCAAAGCACGTTGCACCTAGTTGACCTGAACTGAGCAGCGCTCTTTAAACTGAAGAACATGCTTGTTGCATGGATCAGGGGTTAAAAAAGGGGTAAAAAAAAAATAAATAAAAAAATAATAAAACAGGGCTGAATTAATAGACTGATTAAAATAAATAAAGTGGATTTCAATAAATAAAATATTTAAATATTAAAAAAAAAAAAAAAAAAAAAAAAAAAAAAAGTTGAGCCAACTTAAAATTAAGGCAACCAGCTTCAGCAGATTTGTGAGTTTTCTTGTTGTTTTAAGTTTATACAACAAAAATTTGAGAATCTCCCACAAAAATAAGTTGAGCAAACTCAAAAAAATCTGCTGAAGCTGGTTGCCTTAAAATTATAAGTTGGTTCAACTTTTTTTTTTTTTTTTTTTTTACAGTGTATAGTAAATAGAGCGGTGTAATAGAAACTAAATATTTTTCAAATAATATTTTACACATTTATAATAGCCTATGAATTATTAAATCATGAAAATATATAGCTGTAGAATATATTGGAATGTGTTTATTTTTTACATTTACTCTTTATTGCATTTATAAGTCCCTTTGGATAAAAGTGTCTGCTAATATGGTGCATCACATCAAGACATCAATAAAATCACCAAAGGTGGTTGGTTTTGCAATATAAATCTGATGCAATATTTGATTTGGAGAAGATCTTCAATGAATAATGGAAAAAATGACAAGCTGAATTTTACGCGGTTTGTCACATTAATGCTGCGTTTCTCTTTTGTAAGTCACTTCAGATAAAAACGCCTGCTAAAAGATTAAAAGTAAAATTCATAAATGTAAATGAAGCTACAAGGAGGGTATATAAACAAATAATGACAACCTTTACATTTTGGGTGAACTGTTCCTTTAAATGTTTTGAACAAGTATGCATCTATTCTACGGAATTCTGCATATTTTCCCTAAAAGTCAGCACAGAAATGGGAAAAAGGCCCGATTTTGTCTAAATCCAGTGCACAAAACAGTCAAATGGTGAGGGGATTTGATCCCTACAATGAGTTGCCGTGTTGGATCAGATGGCACAGCTGTTAGCACTCCAAGCACGTACACCTCTCTTTATTTTTAGGAAGTGCCAAGGATTTTTCCCCCTCCCCCCCCTCTCCCCCCTCTGTATTTTTTGCAACGCATGACACAGGGCTTAAGACTGCTTTGGTAATTAAAATCCCCCCGCCGCTGCCCCTGCAACACGCCGCCATTATTATTAGCACGACTGTGACTCGGTTTACATTTCCTCAGCGTCTGCTGGCATGACAGCGCTCGGCTTTCTCCTCGCTTGCACCATGATCCATTTCAGGCTGCACACTCTCTCTCCCCCCCCCACTGGCACGTACACACAGTTGGCAGCGAGAGCTGAACGACAGCACATAGCAATGCGTTTCTGATTGTCTGTGGTAATCCGGTGGCCTGTTTTGAAATGCATGCATTGTGATCAAGGCACATTCATGTGAGTATAAGCAATATTTGCACAATGCATGCATGCAAAATGTCAAAAACATAAAATAAAAAAAATGCTTTGACCAATTATTCACATGCAGAGAATTAACTCTTCAATTATTTAATGCACGTCACTGCAATGCAAACACACAAAGCACTTTTATAGTGGAGTTGCCTCACATAAACTAATAAAGTAATGACAGGGTCATTTGTCAGAGATCTCCTTTAATCATGTCGGCCTACAGGTTCTGGTGGTAAACTAGTCAACACCATGAGGACTAGAGAGCCAGGGAGGTTATCAAAGAGGCTGGAGCAACAGTGCCCCCTGTTGAAACTATATGACAGACTCACATTCACACACACGGTTTACAGGATTATAGTCTGTAAAAACACCAGCTGGTCTAATATCATACACTCACACCCCAATCGGTCTTATCTAGTTACTTAACATCAAAGTATGTTAAAGTTACGTTTACCACAACCCTCATTTTATTCATAAATCGAAAACCCCATAATAAAACTCCATATATAGGCAAATTCGTCTTCCAGGTTCTGACGTAATAGTACCTGCACCTCTCTATTACCAAAAGCAACTATAACAGCAAACGCTTGGCTTCTGCATTTTAACAATGCTGAGACTGCATTATGTTCCAGTGCCAGTAACAAGAACAAAGCTTTCTCCATTGGCTGCAGAATCATTCACACACACACACAACACCACAAATCAGCTTCACTCCCTCTAATTGACTTGAGGTCAGTAAGGCATGCTTATTAAAACTTAATTAAACCATTAAAATAGAATCAAAAAAAAAAAAAAAAAAAAACTAGACATGGTTTTTGATTATTAAAATTTAATTTAACCATTTAAATGGAATCCAGAAAACTGGGAAAAATCCAGAAGAATTTAGGGAAAAATAAAACGAAATTTAAGAATTTTTTTTTTACATATTTCATAGGGCCCCTAAAAATATTATTTTTGTAATTAAACTCTTACTAAAATGTTAAATTGTAAGTTTAATGATTTCAATTAATTAGACATGCTTTTTGATGAACCATTCATCAAATGGGGGATAGGAGAAAAAAAAAAAAAAAAAAACAGAAATTGGGAATAAAATAAAATAAAATGGATTTCATGAAAAAATAAGAGATATCATAAGGCCCTATACCATCATGAAACAAATTACACTTTAAAACATTCAAATTTTATCAAATAAATGCAGCCTTGGTGAGCAGATTTGTGGGTGTATATTATATATATATATATATATATATATATATACACACACACACACACACACACACACATTTACATAATACTTGATATACTGCCTTTAATTCATGCTATTTTTTTAATTTACATAAATTACCATTTTCATTTTAGGATCTCTGTCCCTTTAAAGCCCAAATCAAATCTCAGCAGCTTCCCTCTTAACACGCTTTTCCCGTCTTATGAAAGTAAGGGAGGGAGCAGCTTTGGTATGAGTGCATGAGTTCATGGAAAACACACCGTCTGTCATTATGTTTTTATTCGATGGTTCTTGGCTCCAGTTGCGTTTTCATATTTTATTTTCTCTTTTTAGAGAAGTATTTTCCAGTTCCTGTCTCTTGGCAGCGCCGAGCGCCAGACTACACCTTCCAAACACAGTAAAAAAAAAAAAAAAAAAAGAAAAAATACAAGAAAGAAAGAAACCAGCTGCAGACTTGGATAAAAATAATTAGGCCTTTATTTGTCTTCCAGCAGGGAAGCTTCCAAAGCGACCAAACCCTTTCCTGTGCTACGGTCATTAGAAGCTCTCTGATGCTTTACTGCTGCGTGAATGAAGCTTTAAGCAGCTGAACATATTCCTCCAAAACAAAACTAATTAAGGCTAGAGTAAAAGCGGATAAAATATCACAACTCCTATTTTCTCAGGCCAAACAGACCCTCCCAAACTCCTCTGGAGCTGGACTGAACCTCATGTAATCAGGACTTGCGGCATAAAGTCTGGCACACATTACACTTTATACTGGCCGAGAAATGCCCATTTAAACAGAAAAAGATCATCAGACCGACATTAATAACCATTCTGTAATGAATATCACCCTATGACATCATTACAGTGTTTACATCATTGTAAACTTACAGGACCAAAGTGACCATCAACCTTTCAAAAAGAAAAATCTAAATGAAAATTACAATCTAGCAAAATTAAATCAAATTATTACATTCACAAGAAAAAAAATTGAATCAAGACTACAAAAAACAACTCAAATCAAAATCGGCATTTAAACCACGTGGAGTCAACGTTTTCAAGTTTATGAATCCAGAAATCCTCCCGTTTAAGTAGTATTTGGCCCCCTTAGTTACTGTTGCTGTGTCCGAAAAGCCATGCCATCATGTTCTCACGCAGAAGAAAATACATCTCTAATCAAAGAGGACACTGACAACGCTCAGACAGACAAGACAGAGCAGGTTACTTTAGGTATGAAACATGTGTCAGCATTCAAATTTGGTCATTTTTTAAAGAAGCTCAAACAATAAATACTGATTTGTGGCTCTTTAATGTGTCGTGACAGATCGCTATAGCGCCTCATTTCAAGCAGTACGTGAACCGATCGGCGTTTCATATTTACTACTCTTTATAGCACAGAATAAACAAATGAACATCAGAAGTTATGTTGTTTCAGCCACGGAAAGACGTCAAAATACAGTAGATTAACGTCTGTGGACTTGAACTTGAAAACTACACTTATGTTTGTCGGACAAAATGACAGATTCAGCATTATGATTGGCCAGATCGCCTGTCAATCAAACTCCAGGCTAAGGGTGAATTTACCTCAGACAAGAGTTCACCACGGTTATACCACACTACAACCCAACAAGGCATCAGTCAAAAACACAAAACTACCCAAGGATGAAACTGGAAAATGGCTTCGATATAACTATTAAATTCAAAATTTAGAAGATTATGTAAATCCGCTCAGAAATATGCAAAACAGAGAGCACCTGTGATCACAGTCCACTCAGTTTCTATATAATCTGGAGGTTTTGTGTTTTGCAGGTAACGTAGAATAAAACAAAAGCATAGGGAAAAACTCAAAAATTTCATAAACAAACTGAAATATGCTGTTCTGATTGTGTATTTTCAGTTCACTTGCTACTTTCAAAGATCTGATGCCACTAACCTGATATCCTTCAGCAAATCCAGTGATTATATCTTCATCATAAGCGTTGATTGTATCATTGCATCCGCTTTAAACACGATTTCGTTGCATGATCGTTGGTTTTATTGATATTACTAACATACGCAGATCATTTAATTGACTATTTATGCTACTATTTACGCAACCACTTCCGCTTGTTCCTCGGGCGTTTCCGGTTATCAGCGTGCTACGCGCCTGAACGTGTTATTTTACGTTCTAGTACGCTGTCTTTCGTAAACACGCGGTACAGACGCGTCTGTGTTGCCAAGTCCGCGGATTTCCCGCGTAATTGTGCTTCTTTGATACTGGCCGCTGCATAAAAGGTTGGGGTGGAGTTTTTTTCGCAGACCTGGCAACCTTGCGTTCGATCGAAATGTATAATTGTTATTTACATATAGCGAAATGTAACAATAATACTGACTAAAACATACATTTATTAGAAATAAAGTGAGGAGTTGGTTATGTTTGAGGCTGATCTGTGATGAAATGGTTTGAGAGTCAAGCAGTCAATTGGCGGAAAAGTTTTTATTTGATGAAAACTATTTAAAAAAATAAAAGCATATATATATAAATAAATACATTAGTTGGAAAACTTAACCTTAAAAAATACAAACTTAAAAATACATATAGCAAAATTACCAAAACTTAAAAATGATTTAAAAAAAAGAAAAAAAGTTAAAAAAAAATAAAAAAATCTAATTCAATACTAAATACTAAAATAACACTGTACCCCAGGCATCCTCAAATCTGGCCCACTCCTGCAGAGTTTAGCTCTAACCCTAATCAAACACACCTGAGCATGCTAATCAGTCTTTAAGATCATTAGAAAATCACAGGTGGGTGAGTTTGATCAGAGTTGGAGCTAAACTCTGCAGCAGATCGGCCCTCCAGGGAAAGATATGAGGAACCCTGCTGTACCCTAAGCTTAAGTTGTGAAAGTAATCAAACCTTAAACATGACACAATCATGAGCATTCAGACCTGTGTTCACGTGTTCCTCTGCAAAATGTTTGAGGCTGAGAATAAAACGAGGCGTCAGTGTGGTGACAAATCATTTTACATTTGACGCTGAATGAGTTTGATAAATGCTTCACTAAAATGGTCCGTAGGTTCCCTGCATTATGCAGCACAGCGGAGCTGAATCCACTGGCGTCTCCATTTATAAATCTGTCCACATCATTATTCCTGGAAAATCTGAGCGCAGTTGGACAGAAGGTGGATTTATTTCTGCTGGTTTCTCCAGCGAACACTTCAATTATCCACCAGTGCCAGATAAAGACGTTTCAAACCCAAAACACATACAGTAGATCATCATCAGAACGTCCTGACCTTCTCGTCAGTCAGATTTACTGGGAACCATCACGTCTAAACATTTGTGCTTACAGAAACCACAGAGAAACAGGAAAAGAGCTTTATTAGTTTAACAATAACCCAGATTACTGTGAGAAAAACACTGATTATTTCATCATGTTCCTATAATTATTAATTATTTACGAAATAATTTACTGCATTTTAAACAGCTTTGCAAGTTTGTGCGACATTATTAACTAATCGCTGTAATGTATTTAACTATTTATGAATAACAAAACATAAGAGTACTAAAACTTAAAAATGAAAAGAAAAAAAATGTTTTCGTTTAATGAAATAAATTCTAAATATTAGATGAAAATTTAAACAAATTATAAAAGTTGCCATGGCAAAACTAACTTAAAATAAGTTTTAATTGAAGTACTAAAATAAAATCTAAATATAAACATTTTAAATAAGACCAAAAAAAAGCACATAAAACGAAAACAAAAATGAATGCATTTTTAATTTAAATGAAAACTATGAAAAACCTGCACTTTTTAAAGTTTTAACTGAAATTTTAACTGAAAATTATAAATGTTTCCTTGACAACTAACTGAAAATAAGTGGTTTTTTTTTTTTTTTTTTGTCATTTTTGTGACCCTGAACCACAAAACCAGTCTTAAGTGTCAATTTTTCAAACTAGAGATTTATACATCATCTGAAAACTGAATAAATAGCTTTCCATTGATGTATGGTTTGTTAGGATCGGACAATATTTGAGATACAACTATTTGAAAATCTGGAATCTGAGGGTGCAAAAAAAAAAATCAAAATATTGAGAAAAACGCCTTTAAAGTTGTCCAAATGAAGTTATTAGCAATGCATATTACTGATAAATGAAGTTTTGATATATTCATGGTAAGAAATGTACAAAATATCTTCATGGAACATGATCTTTACTTAATATCATAATGATTTTTGGCATAAAAGAAAAATGGATCATTTTGACCCATGCAATGTATTTTTGGCTATTGCTTCAAATATACCCCAGCGACTTAAGACTGATTTTGTGCTCCAGGGTCACATGTGTGCATCTTGGTAAAACAACAATCAAATCTATTTGTATTACTTATGGTTCATTTGTCATTTATACCACACATTTTGGCTAATTAGTAGTCTATCTGAATAGGAATATTTGCAACCATATGCACATAATATTTAATGTAGTGATCTTTGTTATATTTTGTAGTATGCCATTATAAACTGAATACTAGTGTTGACAAATAGCTTTAACTGTCTTTGATTATTAAACCAGGAGTTTCAACATAAAATATGCTTTATTGGTCTCCAATTCAGACAACTGTAAATCTCAACTGAAGTTTATAGTTTGTAATGATCTGTGTGTTTGCACTGCCTCCTGGAGGAAGAGCACTGCAATCGTCAAACGCTCAGCAGCACTGCAGGGAAACCGGTAAAACAGCACATGTAGAAATGTACAAATGCCAGCAAGAAGACATTCTTGATTTAAAGTATTTAATGAATACAAAAAAGGAAGTTATTGTTTAAAGTTCAGTGCATACAAATTACAAATGTGCCCAAAACGCTTTCATACTCAAAACAATTCATAAACAAAAACATCTGATTACATTGCAGACAGATCAGCCGCACTAATATATGATTAACTACTAAATGTGAGATTTATGGGTTTATGTCTGCGACACATCAACAGATGACCTTTACAATCAGTCAAATACTCAACTCTTTAATTTGATGCTTTCGTTTGTATTCAAAGACCTGTGATTGTCACAAGAAATCTTGTTTGGAATAAAAATATAACACCTCTTTATATGAACTATGATACTGCAACCTATGAACAAACAGAGAGTGCAGTGATCAGGATGGCTGTGCAAGCAAACACCGGAATGAACATGATAAATAAAAGACCAGAGAGACCTGAAGATCAGCAGGTGGATCATCACACTAACAAACGCCACGTTTCACTCCACGTCATCTTCCTCCAGACTCGGAGAACTTACTATCCGCTGTGAACAGGAGAAATGATCGCGGTTAAAGGAATAGTTCACCCAAAATAAACATTTGCAGAAAACGTCCCCATCCTCAGGCCAAGCCCGAGATGTAGATGAGTTTGTTTCTTCATCAGATTTGGAGAAATGTAGCATTGCATTACTGTCTTAGCAATGGAGTGAATGGGTGCCGTCAGAATGAGAGTCCAAACAGCTGATAAAAACCATCACAATAATTCACACCACTCCAGTCCATCAGTTAACATCTGGAGAAAACAAAAGCTGCCTGTAAGAAACAAATCCTTAATAACACTTCCTCCAGTGAAAAGTGGTCTGAATCAGCTGTTTGGACTCTCATTCTGACGGCACCCATTCACTGCAGAGCATCCATTGCTGAGACACTGATGCAATGCTACATTTCTCCAAACCTGATGAAGAAAAACTCTGAGGATGCACATTTTCAGGTTTGGGTGAACTTTAGTTTAGTTCTCCACTAACAGCATGTTGTCAATGTTCAAGAGGTGAAATAGCTAATAGTCACTGTGAAGACATGTAGCTTTGGAAAGTTCTCGGTTTTCTCTTGCATTCGTACTTATCCCAGAAGCTACACAAAGCTCTTGGGGGGTTTTAAAGAATGCGGTGATGGGTATGATATGCATGTTGAGCTCACCTGACTGATCGTTGGCAGTTTGGTGAGCAGCATCTGGAAGACGGGCGGAGGCAGAGTCTGCTGAAGCACCTGCAGGAGCTGCTGTGGTTGGCCGCAGACGGCGATGGCGTTGGTCAGGTGATCAACACCCTTCTCATAGTCTCCTGAGGAACACGTTTGGGCGTTTAACACGTCATGGCACGCAGAGTAGATCTAGAAACCTCGTGAAAAAGATACAGAGACAAACATCTCACCCTGTGCCAGCAGCTCCTCGCCCAGCTGAATCTCATCCAGGAAAAACTTCTGCACGGCTGTGGCATCTTTAAGATCTGGCAGCTGAAAGATAAAGACCGACAATCTCATGCATATGATCAAACTTCATCGCCTTCATAAAGCTCTAGAGACGCTTTTAAAACTGAGGTCAAAGGACCAAAATGTTAGTGCAATACTTTTACAGAAAAACAGTAAAAAAAAAAAAATAATAATAATAATAATAATAATAAAATAAATAAAAAATCTGATTAACTAAACTTGATTTAAAAAAAAAGGATTAAAATTAAATTTAAAATATTGAAATAAAAAAAAAAAAGTTTAAAATAAAGAGCTAACTAAATTTCATTATAATAAATAAAAAAAGATTAAAATGAGAGAATGAATACAATAAAACTGATTAGAATATATAAATAATGAACAATAAGGTCTAATTAAAAATTATTAAAATAGAAATAAATTGACTCAAATATAAAATGATTTAAAATAAAAATAAGATCTAACTAATTAATTGCTTAATATGTTTAAAAACAAGTAAAATAAAAACAAATGCTTAAAAAACAACAACAACAACAGTAAAGTACTATAGTGATAGAAACATAATAATGTATAATAATGTAATGTAGCAGAATCTTAGGTCTTTATACATGAAAATATATAGCGGTCTTTTAAATTGTAAAAATATACATTTGTTTTGTTTGTTTTTTTGCATGAGGATGATCATATTTGGAGGTCTGTGGCATTTAATGCTGGAAAATTCCTGCTTTAGAGGAATATCTACTGAATTAAGACTCATAAACCTGTACACGTGATCAGATGTTTGACCTACTTCAGCGAGTCCAGATTTATTTTGAGCAGCTCTCTGCTTCTTCCGCCCTAAAAAAACAAAAAAGAAAAAAAGAACAAAACAGCACATCAAACTAGACATCTATATATTTATTTATTTTACATTAACATATTTAATGCACACACATATCAAGTAGCTGTCTGCAACTTGAATTCAATCTCGAGACCGACAAAAAGCCGAGACAGCAGACTGATTCGATTCAGCCGATATGATCAGTGTATATTTACACCGGGTGACGTCATTCATATTGACTGATCTGTTTATGACCTTATGATTCACAGGTGAACCGTTAATACGAGATTCAATGAAGCATTCATCGGGGGTCAAAATACAGTCAAAAATACAGTATCTGACCGTGACTGACCTGCTAGTTATTATCAAGACATTGTGTTATAATCTAACAGTGTTGGGAAGGTTACTTTGGAAATGTAACGGGTTACAAGTTACCGTATTTTAAAATGTAACGGTAGTGTAACTATATCAATTACTGTATTGAAGTAAAGTAACGGTTTACATTGGATTACTTTTCTAAATTTTTAACAAATTTAAACATTTTCAAACATTTAAAGCAGGGACACTGGTTAGTATCAGACTTTCAAAGTCTTTTTTCACTTTAATTATGATTATAATAATACATTTTAAAGCACAGCCACCACAAAATCAGACTTTAGCAGCTATGTTTACTTTCTTTGAGATCATTCTGCGGTTAAATACAGATTAAAATCATAGGTTTAATAGCGATGATACGGTTTTTGAAATCAAATCTTTTCATAGCTATGAGAGGAAACACTGGCATCTAACAATGCTTTGGGGAAAAAAAAGTTAATCTAAAAAAAAAACTCATATTTTAAAGCAGTCAATGCAATTTGGGGAATAAATCAATCAAAGCTGTATGCGTGTGAATGAAAATATTCAGATGTAACCGCCTTTGTAATCATTAGCATTCTCGTAAATAACGTTAGCTGTAATTTAATTACACACGTTTTCTCAGTAACTGAAACTAATTACAGTTTCATTCATTTTGTAATTAAATCACGTAATAATTTACACAATTTAAATCCGTTAGGTGATGGTAACTAACTAGCTGTGATCTCGGTGAATCCAAACTAACCAGCGCTAATCTGGGAGCTAGTCTCGCGGACCGCAGGACTCACGTTCACGCAGCCTGGTTTTGAAGTTCGGATCGCTGCGTCGTTTTCTGTCGAAATAGATACAGTACCCGATGAAGATCGCGCCGCAGAGGCCCGCGGCGATCGCGCTCGGTTTGCCGCCCATCATCGCGGCGCCGTTAACGGAGATCTGCTGCGACTTCTGCAGGGCACGTGCTCACGCAGCGGCGGAAGGACCCCTTCTGATGACGAAAGCTCTGTGGGAGTGTTCGCTGCAGACGCCTGAAAGATTAAAAACGTCTTCGCGGAATACTGTATTCTAAATAGGATGAAAATGCTTTTATGTTTGTAGTTGCTTTCAGTTTTTCCCTGCCGTTTTGTTCGGATTTATTTTTGTATGCATAACTGTATAACATTCAATATTTGCATTGGACGAAAGTCTTTCTTCGGATTTATAGATATCACATTTATGGAACACATTTGACTAAAATGAACTGGAACGGTTTCACTTCAAACACTAATAATAACAACAACAACAACAACATTACTACACTATTTAATACTTACATTACCATCTATAAAATTCTCAATTGTACGTCCATTAATTTCCAATTTTCCAGAGCTCATGATTGTTTTGTTTTACAGTGATTAGGCCTACTGGAAATATCTCTATTTGTATAACAGGCATCGATCTTTTGAAGTAACAGATATAATTAATTATGCTTATTATTGTACAAATGTCTTCATAATAAAACCCACCAATTCACTATCTCAACAAATTAAAATACTTCATAAGACCAATAAAAAAACATTTTTAGTGAATTGTTGGCCTTCTGGAAAGTATGTTCATTTACTGTATATGTACTCAATACTTGGTAGGGGCTCCTTTTGCTGTAATTACTGCCTCAGTTCGGCGTGGCATGGAGGTGATCAGTTTGTGGCGCTGCTGAGGTGGTATGAAGCCCAGGTTTCTGTGACAGTGGCCTTCAGCTCATCTGCATTTTTTGGTCTCTTGTTTCTCATTTTCCTCTTGACAATATTCAGGTCTGGTGAGTTTGCTGGCCAGTCAAGCACACCAACACCTCGGTCATTTAACCAACTTTTGGTGCTTTTGGCAGTGAGGGCAGGTGCCAAATCCTTCTGGAAAATGAAATCAGCATCTTTAAAAATCTGGTCAGCAGAAGGAAGCGTGAAGTGCTCCAAAATTTCTTGGTAAACGGGTGCAATGACTTTGGTTTTCAAAAAACACAATGGACCAACACCAGCAGATGACATTCACCCCAAATCAACACAGACTGTGGAAACTTAACACTGGACTTCAAGCAACTCGGGCTATGAGCTTCTCCACCCTTCCTCCAGACTCTAGGACCTTGGTTTCCAAATGAAATACAAAACTAGCTCTCATCTGAAAAGAGGACTTTGGAGCACTGGGTATCAGTCCAGTTCTTCTCCTTAGGCCAGGTAAGATGCCTCTGACGTTGTCTGTGGTTCAGGAGTGGCTTAACAAGAGGAATACGACAACTGTAGCCAAATTCCTCGACACGTCTGTGTGTGGTGGCTCTTGATGCCTCGACCCCAGCCTCAGTCCATTCCTTGTGAAGTTCACCCAAATTCTTGAATTGATTTTGCTTGACAATCCTCATAAGGCTACGGTTCTCTCGGTTGGTCGTGCGTCTTTTTCTTCCACACTTTTTCCTTCCACTCAACGTTCTGTTAACATGCTTTGATACAGCACTGTGTGAACAGCCAGCTTCTTTGGCAATGAATGTTTGTGGCTTACCCTCCTTGTGAAGGCTGTCAATGATTGTCTTCTGGACAGCTGTCAGATCAGCAGTCTTCCCCATGATTGTGTAGCCTAGTGAACCAAACTGAGAGACCTTTTTGAAGCTCAGGAAACCTTTGCAGGTGTTTTGAGTTGATTAGCTGATTGGCATGTCACCATATTCTAATTTGTTGAGAGTGAATTGGTGGTTTTTTGTTAAATGTGAGCCAAAATCATCACAATTAAAAGAACCAAAGACTTAAACTACTTCAGTCTGTGTGCATTGAATTTATTTAATACACGAGTTTCACAATTTGAGTTGAATTACTGAAATAAATTAACTTTTCCACGACATTCTGATTTATTGAGATGCACCTGTATCTATCACGATTAATCACATCCAAAATAAAAGTTTGTTTTCATAATGCATGTGTGTGTACTGTGTATATTTATATAAATACACACACATATTTATATTTGATTTATACTATACATAAATATTATAAATGTATGTGTGTGTGTGTAATTTTATAAATAAAACAAAAATTATAATAAAAATAATAAATAATTAAAATATAAAATTATACACATGTAAACAAAAACCTTTATTTTGGATGCCATTAATCACGATTAATCGTTTGACAGCACTATTAATTTTATATAGAAAACTAAGATTTGAGAAAATATATATATACACACACACACACTCGTCGTGCTCATTTCTGTTCCAAACTTAGAGGTTTTCTATTCTATTGTTTTGTTTTGCATCGTTAGATGTTTAAACCTTTTTTAATTACATAAACCCTTTTTCCGTATCGTCCGAGTCTCAGGTCGTGCTGTTCTTCAGATCAAAGTACACCAGCAGATCAGTAGATCTAGTATTGTGAAACACATTTATCATCACTCATCTCTGACAGGAACCAAAGTGGACATTCGAGGTCACAAACTATGGCATTTATTTCAAAGGCTTTTCTGCTTACATTTGTACAATAAATTACACACGGTCCATCTTCTGATGAGCTTAATAAATATGATAGAACTTCCCGTTAAGCTTTGACACTCTCTCTCTCTCTCTCTCTCTCTCGCGCTTGTCTTTACAAACATCTCTGAACATTTTTGTAAAGATCCATAAAACTTTACAGTTCATGTACAGATTGGAAAATACCACATTATAAAAAAAGAAAGAAAAAGAACAAGCACAGTTTAACGGAAATACACAAAGACGAGAATGAAAAAGTATGAAAAACTGAATCAAAACTAACTTCTATGCAAGAACGAAACACAAAAGAACAGATAAGAAAATGGACATGCTTCTACCTTCCGAATGTACACAGACACTACAGTTAAAACAGTAAAACTGTACAGAAACGTACATGGTATTAACAGTGCAAGATATTAAATAGCTCGACTCAAAACACACTTCTCAATATACAAATGTATAACAAAGGCATACTATTACATACAAGTGCCAAACGCTACAGACCTTCAGGTTATGATACAAGAGGGAGTCTATACAAAGGAAACTCTGGAGATCTTCAGTACATACGTCGCATCGTAACCCTTTCCCTGGTCAGATCGCGCAGGATGAAACCACCGAGGTTTAGAGAAGAAAGCGCTGACGTTTTCAAAGTAAAGAGAGCGACATCAAAATATAGGATGATGTTCCTTGGTTCTCGTAGCTTCTCTTGGTTTTGTGGTAACTTGACTCTAGTTCTACTTTTAAAGCAGTAATTCACCCCAAATCCTCATGTCATTCCACACCATGCTGTTATTTTTCCTTGAAGTGGCTGTTGTGCTATAAGTCTTATAAAATCAAGATAGATGCGGAAGCTTGAATAATACAATAAAAAAGGTAATTGCGACGTTTTATCTCGCAATTCTGGCATTTTTCTCATATCTCCCTAAAAGTATTTTTTTCTTGCAACTGCAAGTTTACATCTAGCAATTCTGCCATTTTTTTTTTTCGGAAGTCGGAGTTTGTCACAATTTGGACTTTTTCCTCTCAGAATTCAGCATCTTGAAATTATGCCGTATTTCTTAGAATTCGGAGTTTACATCTTGCAATTCTGACTTTGTTTTCCTCAGAATTCTAAATTTGCATCTCACAACTGAGTTTGTCACAATTCTGTTACAATTCTGAGTTTAAATGTTGCAATTCTGATGTATTTTTCTCAGAATTCTACATTTACATCTCACATTTTTAACTTTTTTCCCCCTCAGTTTCTCACAATTTTATTTTTTTCCTAAGAATTGCATCTTGCAATTTTTATTTTTCTCTCAAAATTCTGAGTTTACATTTCACAATTGTCATATTTCTCAGAATTCTACATTTACACCTCTGAGAATTCTGAGTTTACATCTCGCAATTTTGACCCCCCCCTCAGAATTCTAAGTTTGTCTTGTATTTCTGATGTATTTTTCTCAAATTCTAAATGTACATTTTGAATTTATTCTCAGACTAATTAGTTTACATCTCACAATTCTGCCGTTTTTTTTTCTTTTCTTGGAATTTCAGTTTAAATCTGCAATTCTGACTTTTTCAGAATTCTAAATTTGCATCTCACAATTTGTCTTTACATGGAATTCTGTGTTTACATCTCACAATTGAGTTTGTCATAATTCTGTTTTTTTTTTTTTTTTTTAAATCTGAATTCTGAGTTTAAATCTTGCAATTCTTATGTATTTTTCTTGTTTTCTTGCCATTCTTGTTTAAATTCTGTATTTAAATTTCGGAAGTCTGACATTTCTTAGAATTCTGAGTTTACATCTCGCACTTTTGAATTTGAGTTTCACGTCACAATTCTGTCATATTTCTCAGAATTCTACACTTACATCTCTGAGAATTCTGAGTTTAAATCTCACAATTTTGAGTTGTTCCTCAAAAGTTTATGTCTTGTAATTCTGATACATTTTTCTCGAATTCTAAATTTACATTTTGCAATTTTGACTTTATTCTCAGACTTATTAGTTTACATCTCACAATTTTTCAGTTTAAATCTTCAATTTTTTTTTTTCCAGAATTCTAAATTTGTATCTCAATTCTGGTGTATTCTGAGAATCTCTCTAAATCTACAGAACCTCAAAATTGTGAAAAAAAAAAAGAGTCAGAAAGGTGAGATAAAAGTCACAGTTACCTCTTGTTTTTTTTATCCTGTGGTGGAAACAAGCTTCCACAGATAGATTTGTGTGAGAAACAGACTGAAATTATGATGTTTTTAGAGACTGACAGTTGTTGTAGGGAAAACAAACATCTGCTTTTATGTTTCACAGGAAAATATCATCAACTGGTTTTGGAAGAACATGAAAGCATTTTAATTTTTAGGTGAACTGTTGCTTTAACCCACAGTCCACCCTGCTGTCACTGCTAGCCACCAAACCAGCGGACCGTTTCCCACAGTGACAATGAAGTGCTTTACTACTCCACATCCTACACTTATACGGCATTGGGAAAAGAGGTGGGAAATGGAAATAAGGAAGACATAAACACACAAAGGCTACGTACAGAACAGACCGGCATCTGTCATTGCACACGATCACAGATGAATCTGTCATTGCACTTCTGAATACTGCCACATTAACCATTAAAACCCCACAGGGTCTGGATAGATTTCAGTAGTAAAATACATTTAGAATCCTGGCTGCCAGAAAAAGACATCAATTCTCAAATTGTCAACAATCATAATACATTTCACCTCCAGAGATACTGAACGCAAACTCTCTCCAAACGTCTAAATAGCCCTTAGCCCGACTCGCTCGCACCTCCTTCAGCCATTTGTCGACAAGACAAACACATGAACAAACGCAGAGGATCGAGTGGGGAACGGTGAAGATGAAGGGCTGATCAACATATCTTCCATAAGGCTTTCTGAAATCATTCAAAATAAAGCAATGGACAAATCAGGATTTAACATTCATAAGGCGTGATCTGAACCAAAACACGTCCAAGTCAAATTTAACCCTAAAACATATACAAATCCATTTCACAATTGAATTTAGTTTAAATTAATAAAATTCACTTTCAACGGTGATTCTGATTACTGCAATATGGCATTTTTAATTATCTATTCAATAAATAATAATATGCAAAAAAATCTTTCATAATGAAACCAATTTTTACAGCCATTAAGATTGTTTTTCATTATTTATGAAATGATTTATATATTATTATTTATTAAATATATCATTCTCATTTGTCACTTTAACAGTATTTTTTTTAAATTATATATTAAATAAATATGTTAAAAACATCAGTATAAAAGAATTGCATAATGAACCTCATAACGGCCTTTAAGATGTATTTTCTTTGTGAAATTACTTATATTTAACTATTTATTAAATATACAATTCTAATTATTTTCAACGTTTTTGTAAAATTACTGTAACACAGTATATTTTAAATTATATATTTAATAAACAAGCAGATATATGAAACATTTCACAATTAAAAAAATGAAACCTATTTTTTAGGAGCATTAATTTATTTTTTATTGTGAAATTTATAATTATTATTGCCAGTGGTGATTCTCATTACTCTAATACAGTGTTTTTTTAAAAATTCAGAATGGAAAAAAGCATAAAGAAAAACCTGTTATTTTTTGTTGTGAATAATTTCCATTCTCAGTGATTATCATAAATCGCATTACTGTAATACAGTATTTATAGTGTATATAAATAAATCAATGCGAATTGCATTTATTGTGAAATTATGAATCAGTGGTGATTCTTATTACTGTAATACAGTATTTTTTAAAATGTTATATTTAATAAATAATATAAATAATAAAATAAAAAATAAAAAAATGCAGTAATTTACTTTTATATCTTTGTTTGAGCAAATTTTTTTTTCAAATATATATATATAATTTTAGGGTGAAATATGACCTGGACAGACTCTTGATTCCTGTTTTGATTCAAAAGAAAACCAGACATTCTGTTTCATGTGAGTTTGGGCTCTGTTATGAAACACACATCTACCCCTGGATTACAGGTTAGCCAGCACTGAGCGTATCCCAGCATTCCTCACGAGTGCCCAAACCGTAAGGCACTGGAGCGTCGACTGACCATCGGTGTATTTCCATGTTTCTAAACTCCGCCGCCTCATAAACAGCTCCGGCTCGGGACCGACTTCATACCGGTGGATCTGAGGGTGAATTACAGAGTTCACTCACTGTAGATGAATTCATATTCAAAGACAGAATCAAATATTCATAATGGTCAAAAATGAAGGGACTGGTTTGTAAAACGAACGGACGAACGAACAAACAGAAATAGTCTTTGTCCTGTTTTCAAACCCGACCCACCCACAACTCTCAGGAAAAAAAGTGCACTTGAGTGCAATTAGCTTGCCAAGGAAACAGTTGTCGATATAAAATAGTGCTTGTTGCTGTCTGGTGGCTATGGTTTCGTCCCGTCGCTGTGTCTCTGGGGCAGGCCGAGGCGGGCCGGGTGCTGGTTAAGTGCTCTGTGCTGCTCGCCGCCGGCGTCCCGCTGCTGTCACCTGCACTCCACGGACAGCCCCGAGCTCTGCGGCGCGCCGGACACCGTGGGCTCGGCCAGAGTCAGCATGACAGCCGCCGTCAGAGAGCTGGAGGACGGCGAGGACGAGGACGAGGACGAGGCCGCCGCTGCACCTGCTGGGACACGAGAGAGGCACGGGTCAGCGTCAGGGGAAACAGGTTAGGGAGTCTTTTAAAGTCAGATTTTCATGCTAATCTTGCAAACTCTGGACAGGTGAAAAAAGTGATTCAAAGAATATTTCTTGGAATCAGCTGTTGAAATAGTTTTGGAAAATTCTGATATTTGATCGTTGTTTAAAGGGATCCAGACAAAAAATAAATCGAGTAAGGAGCCATTGGCTCTTAGGCGCGTAGGTGCCACAGAATAAACGTGTTTATTATTATTATTATTATCTTTTACATTTGAACATATGTGACCCTGGAGCACAAAACCAGTCTTAAGTCGCTGGGGTATATTTGTAGCAATAGCCAACAATACACTGTATGGGTCAAAATTATCCATTTTTCTTTTATGCCAAAAATCATTAGGATTTCATGTTCCATGACGATATTTTGTAAATTTCTTACTGTAAATATATCAAAACGTCATTTTTGATTAGTAATATGCATTGCTAAGAATTCATTTGAACAACTTTAAAGGCGATTTTCTCAATATTTAGATTTTTTTTGCAGATTCCAGATTTTCAAATAGTTGTATCTCAGACAAATATTGTCCGATCATAACAAACCATACATCAATGGAAAGATTATTTATTCAGCTTTCAGATGATGTATAAATCTAAAAAAAAAAGCTTGTTCTCAGCATCTTAAATAATCTAACTAAAAATTGTTTTCAGCATCTTAAATAAAACAAAATATAAATATTACATGGAAAATTAAATTTAAATAAGTTTCCTTGGTGACTAACTGAAAGAAGTTTAAATACTACAATGAATAAAACAGAAATTAAAATAAATGGAATAAAACCGAAAAATAAAAAGGCACAAAAACTAATAAAAACAACAAAAGCATATTACAACATTAATAAAACTTAAAGAAAAATTAGAAATGTTGTCTTGGCAACTAACTTAAGTTAAAGTTGAGGTAGTAAAATGACTAAAATTGGAATAAAAATAATATATAAGAAATATACATAAACATTTTTTTTTTAATAAAAAAAAAATTATATATATATATATATATATATATATATATATATATATATATATATATATATATATATATATATATATATATATATATATATATATATATATATATATATATATATATATATATATATATATACACACACACATGCATACATACATACATACATACAATAATTTATTTATTTAAAAAGCTCAAAATATTTAAAATGACAAAAGCTCACAACAACATTTCCAAAAATTAGAAAGGTTGCCATGGCAGCTAAGTTATCAGGAGAATAAAATATATTAAAATTAAATTGAAACATATAAAAAAACTACTAAAAATGGCAAAAGTAAAAAAAAAATTAAAACAAAATTAGAAATCTGTCTTGGAAACTAACTAAAATAATTTTAAGTACTAAAATGGCTAAAGCTGATGGTGAAATACAGATAAATTAAGGCTAAACAGAAAAAGTAAATATATACATAAATAAATAGAATAAGAATGACAAAAGAATGACATAAACTTGAACCAAAATTAAAATATACTAATAAAACCTCATTCAAAACAGTAGTAAATACTATAATAGTGTATAAGCAACACTAAAATAATACTGCCCAACACAAACTGAAGGGTGATTAATAAAGCACTCACTCTCTCTCTCTTTCTTCTTCATGCGCTTGCGTCTCCTGTCGATGGAGGCCACCTCAGATTTGAGCAGGAGGTAGTGATTCCTGATGTCCTGCAGTTTTTCCTGAAGGAAAGCTATCCGCTCTAGACTGCTCATCTTCTCCAGGTCCGCTGGAGAGACAGGAGTGAAAGGCGATCAGAATCAAACCTTCATTTCTTCTCATTGAGAATCTGTGGCCGTCTGTGGCACTTACACATCTGGAAGCTCCACTTGCTCCGGCCGTGGGAGTGCTCCGGCTCGCCGTGTTTGTGGTACTTGTGGCCTGAGGGGGGCGTCCGGCCGGAGCACTTGGGAGGGATGGCGGTCTTCAGCTCGCTGCTGCTCTTGGATGAGGGGGATTTGGCAGTGCTCTCGCTCATACACTGGTCCTCGCTGTCACTGCTGTGGGCTGCAGCACCACCCGGAGGAGAGGAGAGACGAGACAAACACTGATCGTCACAAACATCAAACCTCATATGTGACCCTGGACCACAAAACCAGTCATAAGGGTCTTTTTTTGGAAACACCATATGAAATAAGCTTTCCATTGATGTATGGTTTGTTAGGATCAAACAATATTTAGCTGAGATACAACTATTTGAAAATCTGGAAAATCAAAAAAGTGAGAAAATCGCCTTTAAAGTTGTCCAAATGAAGTTCTTAGCAATGCACATTACTAATCAAAATTTCACTTTTGATATATTTACGGTAGGAAATTTACTAAATATCTTCATGGAACATTATCTTTACTTAATATCCTAATGATTTTTGGCATAAAAGAAAAATGGATAATTTTGAGCCATACAATGTAATACTGTTGGCTATTGCTACAAATATACCCCAGCGACTTAAGACTGGTTTTGTGCTCCAGGGTCACATTTATCCAAAGCGACTTACAAATGAGGACAACGGAAGCAATCAAAATCAACAAAAGAGAAATAATATGCAAGTGCTATGACAAGTCTCATTTAGCCTAAGCAGGACACATAGCAAGGTTAGTTTTTGATTTTTTTAAATTATGTAATAAATAAAAAGAAGACAGATAGAATAGAAAAAGAATAGAGAAGCTAAAGTTAAAGAAAACAAGCAGTTAGTAAATGAATAGAGTGCAAGTCTAAAAGGGGCAAGTTATATTTGCCTTTATAATCACATAAAATTGTATTATACGAAATAAAAAACAAAAACAAACTATGCTTGAGTTTGATTTAAATAACAAGTCTTCAGTATGTGTGAAAACAGCACTTATGCAGGGCTTCCAAACTGGGGCTTGTGCTAATAGTTATTATTAATTAAAGCTAATAATAAATAATTAAACTATTATTTTTAAATTTTATAATTTAATTAAATGATTTTAATAATTTTACTAAAATGCAATTCTAATAATTTATTAATATTTATAAATAAAAGACGTGATAAAACAAAAATAGATCAAATACTTTAATTGTTGTTTAATTTGTTGTTAATTTATTGAAATAATAAATTAAAAACACAGCTGGTACTTAAAGTAAATATTTTAGGTCAAACTCAATGGACTTCCTTCAGTTTTCAGGACCCACACTTTCTATCAATGCAATCAAAGTGGAAAAACTGCTGATTATATTGTTATTGTATTAAAAAAACATCAATAATAATAATAATAATAATAATAATAATAATAATAATAATAATAATAAAAATACCACTACTATTACCACATAAAAATATAAAATTGACTAAATAAATTAGGAAATATTATTATAGTAGTATTTCACTGCAAAAAAACATTACAACTGAAATTCATTTACAAACTTTGTTTTCAGCTTCATTTTCAAACATTAAATCATCAAAGTTTAATTTTTATGAAAAAAAACCCCTTCCCTTTTGTTGATAAGCACTTCTTATTACAGGTATGGGAAGATTATTGGCGCATGTTTCCAAATAATGCAGCCCTAATGTTAATATTACACTATAATAATCTAAACATAACTCCGTGTGAAAGTGTGCTGAGAGTTAGATACAGTGTGAATGCAAAGAGAACTAGACTCATACTCCACACAGCTCATATCTGGGTCAACAAAAAGTGGTTTGAGAGGACTTCAGTGTAAGAAAACCAAACCTCAGGTATCTGTTTTTACTGGCAGCAGAGCGTGAGCAAACCATAACTTCATTTGGAGACTAAAGCAATCACTTAAAGTGAGTTACTGAAGTCAGTGAACTCCTACAGCTTTTCATCACAGGTGATTTACAGAATGACGCTACACTGCTGCAATACACACTCAAAACACTAAAGAAATGGATGTGCAGAGACACTCGAACACGCTCACATCTCTGCAGGAACAAAAGACTGGCAATCTGGAAGGACTGAATTACACAGGAGCTGCTTTTTGTAGAAATAAAGCTCTCGAGCAATTGTGCTGAAGCTTATCAACGCTCCACTGACATCTATGAAAAAGCTCTTCAAGCAGATGTCGGTGTTCTGTTACCTGGTTTGCGGCTCTTCTTGGGATGTAAGCTCAGGTTTTTATGACTGCGCTTGTGTTTCTTTGATGCTCCGCCGCCTTGAGACTCCTTGTGCCGCTTCTGACTGGATGAGGCTGTGAGACAGACGTGAACTCAGTGAGAAAATGCATTTCTTGGAATGATGATGAGGAGTAATTTTTTAGATTTGAACTAGTCGAGGTTCAAAGAATATTCACAACACAATCAGTGAAACAAGCAGGTTTTCCATTTAAAGACACCAGACTTGGCACGGTTGAGTTATTAGCTAAAATGTAAGGTTGCTTGTTCTAGCGCCACCTTGTGACCGATTTTTTTTGAAAAATTTGGAACACACATTTGTTTTAACACTATGTACAAATATATACATTTTTGTAATGGCAGGCCATTCAGATTCTATGTTAGTAACTGCTGAATTTTGATTGGCTTTTAATGTAGCCAAGTCATAACAGAGGATAAGTTAGGATAAGAGGCACACCAATTTTCAACATTATGGATCATACGGCTGTGGAATTATAGCTTGGTTTTTTCGTCGTGGTAGCGCCCCCTATATGCAGAATTTTTCAAAACTCGGTGTGCATCCTCAGAATGTCCTGTTGTCTGTGTGCATCGAGTTTCATTAAGATCGGACAATGCATTCAGCAGCTACAGGTCATCTCGTAAAAATGGCCACTGAATGGCCAATTAATTAACTAATATCTTTGCCACAATATCAAAATTCTTTTTTGTTACGAGTGTCTGGGGTTGATGCATGCTAAGGTTCTTAGAAAAACTGCAACATTTCAACACTCAGTTTTTAAAAAGTTAAACGTCTCAAAGCATTACTGTAGATAATCAAGATATTTTCTGCATGGCAGGTCAGAATTTATGAAGAAGTAACCACATTTTGTAATATCTTTTTGAAGGGGTGGTTGATTATGATTTCAATTTTTTACCTTTTGTTAGTGTGTAATGTTGCTGTTAGAGCATAAACAACCCTTAAAGTTCAATGCAAAGTGAGATATTATAAGCATGAACACGTTAATCTGCACCCCATAAACACAACCAAGCCTTCGAAAAAAGCTGATCAACCACCCCTTTAAATCATATGAAATAATTTAAGAATTAATGTAATCGGAATGAAATTCTTAAAATTCTGTTAAAAAAAAAAAGTTAAAAATAATAAATTTAACAGAAAAAAAAAAATTAAAAAATTAAATCTGCATATATATATATATATATATATATATTATATATGCTACCACTAAAAAAATTGTGGGTCTATAAGATGTTTGATTCTGAAAGTCTCTTCTGCTCACCAAGGCTGCATTTATTGGATCAAAAATACAGTAGAAACAGTAATATTGTGAATTATTATTACAATTTAAAATATCTGTTTTTCTGTGTGAATATCTGTTAAAATGTAATTTATTTCTGTGATCAAAGCTGTATTTTCAGCATCATTACTCCAGTCTTCAGTGTCACATGATCTTCAGAAATCATTTTAATATGCTGATTTGCTGCTCAAGAAACATTTCTGATTATTATCAATGTTGAAAACAGTTATCAGTTTTTGCTGATACATTTTATTTTTCAGGATTCTTTGAATTAAAAGCATTTATTTGAAATAGAAATCTTCTGTAACATTATAAATGTCTTTACTGTCGCTTTTAAACTATTTAATGCATCCTTGATAAATAAAAGCATAACTTTATAAAAAAGAATAACTAAATTTGAATGGTAGTGCATATCAAATCCCATGCAGTACCTTCACACTTATGCTGCAATATATATATAAAGGACACATGCAGCGTTACCTTAGAATTGGACAAAGAAAAAACATCAGATGCACACATATATGACCCTGGACCACAAAACCAGTCACAAGGGTCAATTTTGTGTAATTGAGATTTATACATCATATAAAAGCTGAATAAATAATCTTTGCATTGATGTATGGGTTGTTATGATCGGACAATATTTGGCTGAGATACAACTATTTGAATATCTGGAATCTGAGGGAGCAAAAAAATCTAAATATTGAGAAAAATCACCTTTAAAGTTGTACAAATTAAGTCCTTAGCAATGCATATTACTAATAACAAATTAAGTTTTGATATATTTACGGTAAGAAATTTACAAAATATCTTCATGGAACATGATCTTTACTTAATATCCTAATGATTTCTAGCATAAAAGAAAAATCAATATTTTTGACCCATATATACCTGTGCTACTCATGACTGCTTTTGTGCTCCAAGGTCACATATGATGTAGGCGACAGTACGTACCTTTATTCTTCTGCTCGCTCTCCTGCTGGCTGCAGTTGCTTAGCGTGAGGCTACAGTTGCTGTTACTGTTGCAGGACAGGTTTCCATCGAAGGCCTTGGAAGGGGAACCTGCCCCCTCCTCTTGAGGAATCTCCTGGATTTCTCCACCCAAGCTCTCCACCTCCACCGTGCTGCTGTCGGACTCGCTGCGCCCCCCCGCCTGCTCCTCCATCAGAGCTCCTGTCGGTGAAGAGACGGCTGGAGGACTGGCGGGTGGCACAGCAGGCGATGACGGCGCTCGGACCTCAGCGGGTCCTTCGCCCACAGCGGGTGACTCCGGCGTAGTCGGAGGCGTGTTGAGGACTGAATTGGTGCCGCTGCTCGGATGCTCCTGCAGCTTGTCCTCGGCGATCTCCTCGTCCCGGGCGGGTTCGATGCAGGGCTCATCTGGAGCCGTTACGGCGGGCGGAGGCGAGTTGGCCGCCTCGGTATCTGAGTCCGAAAACAGCTCCTTTAGGGTCTTCTTGGGCCATTGAACTTGGATACTGGACCACACGTCCTTCTGGCCTTTGGTACGACAGCCAGGCGACCTTTCTTCAATCCCTGTGGATATTTTGGCTCTTTTCTCCGGGATCTCCCAGAATCCTGAACGCCCTCTTTTATTCTTCTCCTTCACTCCGTTGTATTTCTTTGAAGGGGAGCCCTTGGTTTTGGGATTTCCTCTTGGTTCTTCCTTGGTTTGTGGTTCTGTTGGAGGATCTGCTTCATCTTCAGAGCTGCTACACGACTGAGCGCCTCTATCCTCCACTGGGCCTCGTTCTTCTAACTTTTTGGGTGAACTACTTGGCAGCCAGTCGCCTCCTCTGCTGCTTCTAGTTTTGCCTTTCGCTGGGCTTTTCAAAGCGCGTTCGCTTTGACCTTCTGCCTTTTTTCTTCTGCCGCCAGAACCTTCGAGCTCCACCTCAAACTGGCCCTTTCTCTTGCCCGTTTCTGGGCTGTCCTGGACGCTCGGCTCCTCGTCCGCGACCGCGGGAGCTTTGAAGGCCTCAGACGGGCTTCCGCTGTCCCAGTGCTGTGGTGTATGCGGGCGCTCTGGAAGACCTGCTTTCCGAAGGCTCGCTCGAGCTCCTGGATGATCCTCTTCATCGTGATCAGCGTCACCGTCGTCTTCTCGCTCACTGTCGTCTGAGGAGCTTTCAGAGCCTGTGGGGAAACAGAGGGATGCCACTAAAACATTAGCTCGGCTGCAGTGCTGAAACAGGTTTCCCACACCTTTTGGTCAATGAATTTATGCAATTTTATTTTAGTATCATTGATATACTATTATAGTTTTTGTTAATATTTTGAAATAGATTGTTTTTTTTTATAAGGTTTTAATTTTTTGGTCATTTATATGTCTATATGATTTTAATTAAGTTTTAGTTTTATTTAGTTTGTTTAGTTTATTTATTTATTTTAGTACTAGAACTTAAAATAAGAGAAACAGCTATGAACAGAGACAATGACAAGAACAAGAACTTTTCCAAAGAGGTTTCCCAAATGCTGGCAATGTACAGTATATACAGATAGACTCGTGTGATTGGTTGATTCAAAAGTGAATCTGCTAAAACAGACCGTTTTGAAAGCATCACAGTGACACGCTTTAGGAAGTCAAATTACTAATGACTGTCATATAGTGACCCTGAACACAAGGAAGTATTTTAGCATTGAAACATTGCACACTTCACCTTCAAGTAAGACTGGTAATTAAGCAGTGTGAATATAAAGGTACCTGGGAGGCCGTTGAGAATGGATGTGATCTCAATGGGCTTGACGGGCGACTGCTGGCTTCCTTTATCACCATACTCCTCCATCGTGGAGAAAGCATCACTGCCGGAGTTCGGTTTGGACAATCGGTTGATGCGATTTTTGGATGAAGGAAGATCCTCTCTGTCTGTCAGTCTCTCTATTCGGTCTCTTTCTCGTTCGGCTTTATTCTGTGATTAAACAAAAACAGAAAATTAACAATGCAACCTTTCTAAATATGAATATGCATGAAGAATACACTACAGTTAAAAAATTTGGAGTCAGCAAGATTTTTTTTTAACGGAATTAATACTTCTATTCAGCAAGGATGCACTAAATTGATCAAATCACAAATATATGCTGTTCCTTGAACTTTCTGTTCAAAGTATGATAAAAATGTATCATGGTTTCCACAAAAATATAAAATATTCAGCAGCAAAACTGTTTTCAGCATTGATAATAATCAGAAATGTTTCTTGAGCAGCAAATCAGTATATTAGAATGATTTCTGAAGATCATGTGACTCTGAAGACTGGAGTAATGATGCTGAAAATACAGCTTTGATCACAGCAATCAATTACATTTTAAAATATATTACAACAGAAAACACTCATTTTTAAATTGTAAAAATATTTCTGAATTTTTACTGTATTATTAATTAAATAAATGCAGCCTTGGTGAGGATAAGAGTCATTTAAAAAAATATATTTATAAAGTCTTACAGACCACAAACCTTTAAGTATGCTGAAGAACAAAAAAAGAAAAAAAAAAAGGAAGTCAGACTGTACCTTTATTTTTTTGCGGTGCTTTATTTTAGGGACATTCTTATTGGCTGGTCTGACAATCTTGTCGGCTTTGACCCACTCGTCATACCTGTTAAGAGAGACAGATTGGTCAACATTTACTAAATACGGCTCCAAAACTCACAAAACTTTCTGTTTTGTTGCAATTGCGAGATGCAATGTACAAATAATAAGATATTACATTGCACAAGTCACAACTGCAAGATATAAAAGTCACAATCAAGAGAACAAATGCACCATACACATAAAACGCTGCGAAAGAGCCAACATGACTAGCACCAAAGCTGCAACAAGGTCTTCAGAAGATCCTGCTCTGCTATTTTTGTCAGAAATGAGCTTCAGCATCAGAAATGTCCACACAACACACACTCAAATCCAAGTCTGAGAAGAATAACCTGAGTATGTCATGAAGACATGTCCTAGTTTTAAGGGTTGTTCATACTGACAGCATTTTGCAATGGCAAAGCAACCATAATCATTCCTTTTCAATGAGAGTTGGAAGGAAAACACACTCAGAACTGAAATGAAGAAGATTGTGTACTTCAGTTTCATGTGGCAACTGAAGAACTGCCCTTGAGATGAATGGGAACGCTAACGGATCGAACCCTGAGTTCACGTGATCCACCTCAATGCAATCCTCAGTACTTTAACGTCTCTGATCATCCTCTCAGATGCAAAAAAGAAGTCAAAAAGTCTTTAACGTGTCAAGTATCAAATGCACACCTGACTTGTTTCTATAAACCACCCAGAAACATTCTTCACCCGCTTCAAAGATGATGATAAAAGGCTGTATCAGTCTATCACTAAGCTCAACATTTTCCACAAGACGACACATGAAACTAGAAAGCACCTCCTCAATCCGGCAAGGATGGAAACCAAGTCGAGTTCACAAAGTGCCAGTTTGATGATATAAATGCTTAAGAAGAACTGCAAAAAAGTTTTCCAGGTTAGTGCATCAAATCTCTGAAAGGAACTTGGTAGTACACTAAATATCGATGAGCAGAAGTGCAAATTCTGCTTTGTTTTTGGACTTGGATCTGTGAAACAATCAGTATTTATTACTTTTGGATGGGCAGAAAGTATTAGTTAAACACATTTCCACATGTCAAAACCAAAAAAGCTGTGGTCCATCAAGCAGCTATGCAGCGCAGCAGCAATGATGTATTTTTGTAGGCCGACCCGTAAGTTAGCATCAACCTGGTTCCACCAACAAAAAGGATTTTTCCATTGGCTCTTGCAGAAAATACCAACAAGAGTTTGATTCTTACGCATTTTGCTCATGCTAATCTCCACAAATGAACAAATTTTGAAGCCTCAACACAATCAGCAGAAGTGAAAAGCTAAACGTAGGCTATAAACGAACACCATAGTCACATGACGTCAACACCACCACCATTGAGTTTCGACAACTCTATTTAAAAACATTTTCAATGAAAGTTGGAGTTAGAATAGTTTAAGATAAACACAAACCTGTTCATTTGATGACGTTTAATGTCCCCGATAACTTCTGTACTGCCTTTTAACCACTGGTTAAGATCTTCTAAAAAACTAAAAACCTCACAAGATGGCATTACTGATGCAGTTTGTGTCGTCGAATAGAGAGTGAAACTGTTCACCAGTGGCCTTATTTCAGACATTTAACCAAAAACCCATTGAATTTGAGTCAATGGAACTGAAAGTGCTTAAATGAACCCAAAAACCCAAAGACACTGGGATGATGGAAATGGAAGTGGAAAATGTTTTGTTTTTGGGCTTTGGCCAACAAAAACAATGTGAAAATACCTTGAGATCATGTTCACGACAAACCTTTTATCAGGAATTTAACCAAAAACAAATTTAACCAAGAAAAAAACCCACAACTGACTTCAAGATGATGGTATTGGCAGTGCTAAAATACACTTTTTTTAGGTTTTGGCCAACAAAAACATGAAAATATCTTGAGCTTGTGTTCACCACTGGCCTTATTACAGACATTTTGCCAAAAACCCATGGACTTCAGGACGATGGATTCCTTGTTTCTGGCTTTTGGCTTACAAACACAATGTGAAAATACCTTGAGATCATGTTCACGACAAACCTTACATCAGGAATTTAACCAAAAACCCATTAAAAAAAAAACAACTGACTTCAAGATGATGCTATTGGCAGTGCTAAAGTACACTTTCTTAGGTTGCGGCCTACAAAAACATGAAAATATCTTGAGCTTGTTTTCACCGCTGGCCTTATTACAGAGATTTTGCCAAAAACCCATTCAAAAAACCCATTGACTTCAGGACAATGGATCCAGAAGTGCTAAAATTCCTTGTTTCTGGCTTCTGGCTTACAAAAACAATGTGAAAATACCTTGAGATCATGTTCACGACAAACCTTACATCAGGAATTTAACCAAAAACCCATAAAAAAAAAAACAACAACAACAACTGACTTCAAGACGATGCTATTGGCAGTGCTAATAAAGTACACTTTCTTAGGTTTTGGCTTACAAAAACATGAAAATATCTTGAGCTTTTGTTCACCACTGACCTCATTTCAGACATTTAACCAAAAACCCATTCAAAAACCCACTGACTTCATTGCAATGCAAATGGAAGAGCTAAAAAGCTGGATTCTGGGTTTGGCCAACAAAAACTCTCAATCCCTGCAGACTTTCTGACTCCAGTACCATAATCTGATTGGGGCTACCAGGTTTTTCGTAAATGCAAACAGATTAGGCATGAGTTCCCAGGGTCCTGCCTTACCTGACGTTCCAGCCACAGTAGTGCACCAGGTAGAGCACCTCTCCCCCCTCCAGGTCTGACTCTTTCACAGTGGCTTCGTACGTCTTCTGATTGCGGCCTCGCCCATACCTCACCTGCACCTTCATCCCAGGAGGATAACACTCAAACTCCTCCCCTTCCTCCCACTCCTGACTGCTGACATCCCTGCAAGAAAGACAATTCAGTACTTCCTGTTTCCTGGCCCTAGACTTCCCCCCGACAGCCCTCCCAAAAAACCCTCCCCAAAGTGAGCTCGCTGTCTCAGCCTAGTGCTTCTGAAATCTAATTATCCTCATCTTTCCCTGTCGGATAAGTCTAGCAATCCTCCTGATAGGATGAGATTATCGGAGGAAGACATTATGGGGTCATCAGCCGACTGTCTGAACCTCAACCTGGAATATATTGAGAACTACTGCCTGTTTAAAAGGAATATTTCACCCAAAAATGAATCTTCTGTCATCACTTGCTCACCCTCATGCTGTATTCATTATGTGGAACATGTCAGAAGTTTTCCAAGCTGTTCTTTCTCATATAATGAAAGCACACGTTGACCAGTAGCTGTCAAGCTCCAAAAAGTACTGAAATAAATAAATGTGCTCCATACAATCTGTGCACTACATCCATATATTCTGAAGCCATTTGTATTTTGTATACTATGTTGTTATTCACTTTCCACACTTTAAATGCCCAAAACTAAAGTCAGAATAAGGGCTGCAGGAAATAACCAAACACCATCTTTGCTCATAGGTAATGGACATTTTAAAAAAAAAAAAATCTGAACTGTAAGCGTCCTGTGACAAATTAATATATATATATATATATAGAAAGAATATGATACAAAAGGAAACAAAATAAATAAATACTTGGAAATTACTGAAATATATTTGTATTAATTTATTATATATAAAAAGCATTATAAAGAATATATTATAAAATATTATTATTGACAATTATATATTATTAATTATTAATATAATTAATACCAATATGAATATTAATAAAGTGGTGTCCAAAATTATTGTAACACTAGTATTTTCAGCAGCTAAAAATGGTTTTAAGTCAGTTATTTCTATCTTTTGCTGTAGTGTGTCAGTAGGAAATATCAGTTTACATTTCCAAACATTCATTTTGTCATTAGTTATATGATAATAATAATAATAATAATAATAATGATATAATAATAATAATAATAATCCAGTGAGATTTCTGACTGACAGCAGCCACACAGAGATCTGATCTGATCATCATCAGTCTGTCTGGAATAACATGAAGAAACAGAACAAACTGAGACAGACTCAATCCAGAAGAACTGTGGCAACGTCTCCGAGATGCTTCAAGAAACCTACCTGCAAAGCTCCTGAGAAACTCTGCTCAAGTGCACCGAGGGCAAAATCTGCTTTAATCACAAAGGATGCTCAGACCAAATGTTGATTTAATTTAGTTAATAAAGTTAATTGATAAAAAAAAATCTATTTATGACATTATTTTTGACAGCATCCTAAAACATCAAGTGCCTAAAACTGTTAACAGCACTGTAGCTTTGCAGGTAGGTTTCTCAAAGCATCTTGGAGACGTTGCCACAGTTCTTCTGGATTGAGTCTGTCTCAGTTTGTTCTGTTTCTTCATGTCATTCCAGACAGACTGATGATGATCAGATCAGATCTCAAACACATCACTGGATTATTACAATTAATGGCAAAATGAATGTTTGGAAATGTAAACTGATATTTCCTCCTGACACACTACAGCAAAAGACAGAAATAACTGACTTAAAACCATTTTTTACCTGCTGAAAATACTAGTGTTATAATCATTTTGTCCACCACTGTATATTAAATTAATAAAATATTATTATTATTTATAAAAAATTAAAAATATATAAAAAAATTAAAATTATTACTATTAACTACTTTAAGTAAATAATTGTATACTAGTTAAACATCTTATAGTACATATAGTATCCAGTTATTTAATGTATTATAAAAAAATGTTAAATATATTAAATCAAATAAAAAAAAAATGTTACAATTAATAAATAATTGTACACTAGTGACACTTCTACATTTTTTTAAATACACAAAATATATAGATATTTCACTATTACCTACTTATGTATTGATTTATTGTTGCAAATATACATAATATATAAAAAAAAAACATTAAAAAAAAAAGATAAATAACTGGAGACCAGTGAAACATCTACAATAACACCATGAAATATAATCAATTAATATGCTGCTTGCAAAAAGTGCACAGCCACTTTTAACTGGCCGTAAATGGAGAAAGATGCATTTTGGTGTAGTTACAGCATCTGCTACTGCAGTAGAGACTAACTATTCCAGCCAAACACTGTACAAAAGTCCTCAATAACCACAAAGACCTTAAAATGACCTTCATGGTGTTTTTTGGAGCTTGACAGCCTGCGGTCACTATATGAACAAGCAGCGTGAACATTCTGCTAAACGTCTCCTTTAGTGTCCCACAGAAGAAAGTCAGTCATATGGCTTTGGACCAACATGAGGGTGAGTAAATGAGGTTTCTAACCTTAAAGATATTTCAAATGTGACTTTGAACTTGAGTTCAGGATGTGTGCGTGTGACAGGGAAAGGGTCAGAGTGCTGCGAGAGGCACAGAGAAGCTCAGCAAGGGGCAAATCACAAACACGTTAGAGAGCAGAGAAGAAGCCACGTTAGACAGTTAGCACACTGAACCCTACCGCTCCGCCGTGTGTAATATAGTGTGGATAGCTCTACCGAGAGACAACCCTGGTTAGTTAGCAGCAGACAACTCAACTAGTGATGCAACAACTGAGCTGGGACTAGGCAGGACCCTGGTTCCATAGTTATTTGATTCACTCTGAGCAAAACAATACAGAAAATGGAGGGGGGAAGCATCATCGGAAAACCACCACTGCAGGATGATCTTTGAGACGGTGGCGAAAAGCATCTACGAAGACCAGCTAACTCAAGAAGACTGGATTAGTTAGGCAAGTTTAATCTCAAAAGGCATTCGAGTCGAGTCAGTGCAACCAGATTTAAATTATGAACTAAAGACCAGCAGTAGAGGAGGGAATCGTTAGAAATTAAATGGTTGTGATTCCATTTTGGTTCTGGTTTCTTAAAAGTAGTAGTTCACTCAAAAATGAAAATGTGCTGAAAATGTGCTCACCCTCAGGCCATCTATGAGTTTGTTTCTTCATCAGTTTGGTGGAGAAATGTAGCATTGCATCAGTGTCTCAGCAATGGATGCTCTGCAGTGAATGGGTGCCGTCAGAATGAGAGTCCAAACAGCTGATAAACACATCACAGGAATCCTATATTATCACAATAAGCATTATTATGGATTATGGACTCATATTTTGGCCTGAAGCAACGGTCTGAAGTTAAAAACGTCTTAATGATGGCTTCTCAAGATGTTAACTGATGGACTGGAGTGGTGTGGATTATTGTGGTGTTTTTATCAGCTGTTTGGACTCTCATTCTGACGGCACCCATTCACTGCAGAGCATCCATTGCTGAACAAATGATGAACATTTCTCCAAAACCTGATGAAGAAACAAACTCATCCACATCTTTGATGGCCTGAGGATGAGGACATTTTCAGCAATTTTTTTTATTTTTGGGTGAACTATTCCTTTAACGATTTCATGATTCTGTTAGTTCTGTTGAGTTAGTTCAGAGTTCAACGTGACTAAACACCTGCAAGCAAGTAAAGTGAGTAAGCCATTAAACCAAATCAATTCTACAGCTTATAAGATGAAGAACCATTTATGAGACAATAATAGAACAATAGTCTTATATAATTCCATTACACTCTTAAAAATAAAAGCTCTTCATTGGCATCAATGGTTCCATGAAGAACTCTGAAAGTGTTCAAAGATTATTAAAAGGTTCTTTTAAGAATTGACTGGAAGGTTCTTTGGGGAACCAGAAATGGTTCTTCTGACCCCCTTTGGAACCTTTATTTTTAAGAGTGTTTTTTTTTTCTTCTTTATTTGGAGAACAGAACAGTTTCTTGATTCCCAACCCTAACCAGACACAAATCTCCACATGATCTCAGCATCAGAGGCTGTTTTCATCCACAGAACATCTCACAACATCACAGCAGAACACTAAAGGCATGATATGAGAGAGCAGAAAGCGTCAGGAAACACTTTAAACAGTGAAGGGCAGCAGAGCTCAACTAGTCAGTCCATCGCTTCAAAGTCACACCTGAATAGTGAAAAACAAAACCTAAAAATCCCAGATTTGACTAGAAAACAGTGAACACAATAACAGTACCGGAATAATTCAGACTCAGCCTCCGGTTCTACTGACTTTGGGATTAAATTAATACTTTTATTCATCAAGGGTGCATTAAATTGATCAAAAGTGACAGTAAAGGCATTTATAATGTTACAAAAGCTTTCTATTTCAAATAAATTCTGTTCTTTTGAACTTTCTATTCATCAGAGAATCCTGAAAAATAAAATGTATCATGGTTTCCGTAAAAAATATTTGGCAGCAACTGTTTTCAACATGTGATTAATATTTTAATCAGAAATCTTTGAGCAGCATATCAGCATATTAGAATGATTTCTGAAGGATCATGTGACACTGAAGACTGGAGTAATGATGCTGAAAATACAGCTTTGATCACAGGAATAAATTACTATTTTAAAATATTAAAATCACAAAACAGTTTTTTTTATTGTAATAATATTTCACAATTTTTACTGTATTTTTGATCACATAAACGCAGCCTTGGTGAGCAGAAGACACTTCTTTATGAAACTTGTAAAAGCCTTGTCTACCAGGTTTTGAATCTTATTGTAAAGAAATTCAATCTGATGAAATTTAATTACTGTCTTTATTTCATCACAAGCTGGCTGTAATGTGTTATATTCTATAACAAAAGTTAGAGAAAACTCACAGGAATTGAGTCACATGATACAGATCATTTAAATAACAATTTCAAACAGACAGATGAAAAATAAATTGTCCAGCGCAACGGAAAATAAGAACTGAGGTTTTTTCAGTTGATACATTTTTAAGGTGAAACAACCTGCCGTAGAAAAAAAAGGGGTAGAGAGAGAAAGCAAGCTAAAAAGAGCAAACGCTTCAGCCAACATGCAGTTTCATAAAGACCTGCTCACGCCAGAGAACATCCACGAATAAAATCAGTGAAATATTTTCACAAAAGCTGAGGTCACACAATTTTTAAGTGCTTTCGTGATCGATCAATGTAATCATTCCATCCCTAACAACAACTTTGAGTCACACATAGCAAAAATACTGCCTGAACAAAGTCTAAGAGCGGCTCTCACATTTTTGTACTTCTCTCACTCTTCCTTAGTTTTGTCTTCTGTAGAGCTAAATTGAACTTGTTTCATAATTGATGAACTTTAGCTATTGAACAGAATTGGGCTGAATATTGTTTTTAGAGCCTCTTTACAGCAGGATCTGAATTTGTCTCATATTTCACTGATTCTGTTATTTTCTTGTTTATTTCAGAGAAGCCACTTCAAAACGATCTGCACTGTATGAAAGCGTTATAGAAATAAAGCTGACTCGAGTCTTCGTTCCTCTCATCTGTTTTTTCTGCACTACCAAAATCTCCAACATAGGCTCATTGGTAATACAGGTCCACAGATTAGATTAATAAAGCCTAATTTTCCGCATAATTACTTGAGGAATATTATGTTGTGAATTCAAAACCATTTTAATATCCTGCGCGATTTGAAAACTGATGCATTTGAACAACAAAACAGCTCAAATCCGCGTGAAGAAGTTAAAATAGCACGGCTGCATCAACAAATGCATTTTTATATCACTTTAGCATGTGTTGACTCTATCGGGTTTGGTGTAGGGGATATTTCCAACACGATACAGCATTTAGTGATGCTAAAAAAAAAAATTATAGTTAGTGGTGTCATCATTTTTATGTAATTACAAGTAATTATATGCAAATACTTCCAGTAATGCTGCCTGCTATTTAAATTAGTGAGAGGTATCAGATTTTTAAAATAAAATATAATATATATATATATAAAAATAAATTCACATTTTAATCCAGTAAGGTATGTAATAACGGTGCTGCAGAAATGTATTTGGAATGAGCCTGGGTTGAAAACCTCTCTTGCACCGATCTCATTTTTGTCTCCGTTTCTCTCTCTCTCCCATGATGACCTCCTTCAGAGATCCGCATGCACTGACGCTCAGACAGGAAGCACTGAAGCTCAGACAGGAAGTGAGGAGGGTTTAGGCTGCACCTACCCTGACAGATCTTTGTTGTCGGGTTCCTCACACGGTTCCTCCTTCACGCTCTCAGTGACGGGACTCTGCGCTGTCGGGGTGCACTCTTTGTCCTCCTCTTTCGTATCGTTCTCCTCTTCATCAGCGTGGTTATCGTCCTCCTCATTTACGCTGCAGATGTCCGCTTTATCTTCACACGGCGCTGTGGATTCTGCGTTCTCCTCCTGAGATGAAATGACACGTCATTCTCAACCATATGTTCTTGCAATTATTATTATCTGACCCTAATTAAACTCTGCCTTGTAAATGCCTTTTTTTCTCTTTTCTTTTTCAGCAGCTTGTGTCGGGAAAAAAGCATGACTTATAAATATACATGAGGTCAGACAATCCTGCTGAGAGACTAAATAAACAGCTGAAGATACTGGCTGTGCTTCAAATACACTAGTAGTGTACTGATTACTGCACAGTATGTAGTGTATACTGCTCACAGCAGCTTCGTAACTTTAACTGTGGAACTTTTTTGTGAAACTTAGTTACATGATAAAACTGCCACACTATAAATGATCAAATGAACATACATAAAAAACAGAAATACTGTTACTGATCACATTAATAAAAAACAGCTACTGATTACATTAAATGAACACTAAATACACTCTGTCAAGCTACATGGTCAATACACTAGAAAAAAAATGATATATATGTATATATGTATGTATGTATGTGTGTGTATATATATATATATATATATATACACACACATACATATTAATCACATATTTATAAAATACATGATAAAATGATACAGCTGTTTGAAAATGATCTGAAAATATGTGAAGTATAACTGAAGATGTAGTAGATAATGGGTGTATTGAATGCATGCAGCACAGACGCAGCGTGAATGGTGTGTTTAGTTTGCCGTATCAGACACACCCTGAGACGAAGCTTCAGTACCTTGACCACATGCTGCGTGCTGGAGGTCTCTGCTTCTTTGAGGGCTTTCTGTTCCTCTCCTTCGCTGGATGTGCTTAAAGAGACAGCGTTTCCACCGCTGGCCGTTTCCTCCGCGTTCACCTCGCTCTTTGAGCTCGTCTTCTCAGCCGTCTTATACGGCAGATCCATGCGGAAGGTGATCCCCGTGGAGGTGCAGTAGTCTTCAAAGCCATACAGATACCTGCAGGAGGTTCAACAACACGGATCACCACGTCACATGATGCTGCTCCACGGTATCAGATGGTAAAACTATGCTCAACTTATCATCACTGCACCTTTAACCACCTAATTGCTGACAGGTTTATCAATAATAAATTGGCCAGAAAGGTCTTCAGATGATCTGATCCAAAGTGAGCAATTTAGTAAAAAATAAATAAAAATATGAGCATGAAACTTTGAAATGCTGGTGAAGCGCCATAGGCTTTGAGCGAGGCAGCGTTATTTTAGTATTATTTATATACTATTGCAGTTTTTATTAATGTTTTTGTATATTTTTATACTTTCAGTTTTAATTTTAATTTGTTACAGTTAGTAACTGACTTTTGCACTTTTATCATTTTATTATTAGTGGGGTTTTTTTTAATCCTATTATTTAGGTTTCATTCATTTTTACATGTTTAAATTTTATTTGTAATATTTTTATATTTTGCATTTTATTTGTATAATTTTTATTATGATCAGTTTTAGTTTTTATTATGTCCAGTTTGTCATTAGTGCTTCAGCTTAATCTAAATGAAAATCATATATGTTGCCTTGGCAAATAACTGAATATCTAATATTTATATATATATATATATATATATATATATATATATATATATATATATATATATATATATATATATATATATATATATATATATATATATATATATATATTTTAGTGCTTCAAAGTTGAAAACAAAACAAATAAGGCAAAACTAAAAAGTTGGTTGCTTTGACAAATAACCGAACTTAAGTTTTCATCTAATATTTATATTTTTATTATATGTTTTTTCCCCCATAATTTTTTAGCTTTTTTTTTTTTAATGTCCAGTTAGCATTTAATGCTTCTTAAACTAAACAAAAATGATAAATGTTGCTTTGGAAAATAACTAAACTGAAGTTTATTTTATTTAAGCTTTAGTTCAATTATCAAAACTGTTTTAATAGTTGTAGCAAACAACAATAATAACCCTAGACAGGAGACGTGTGCCACATTTTGCAACAGTCCTGCGCTGAGACAGAACAGGTGCATTCAGTGCTTGTTCTTCTCAAACTTTTCACAATGAGCAGCTCACGGTTTGCTGTCACTGTTATCAGGGGCTTATGAGGGATGTACGTACTTTCTGTAGGCACATTTGACGTTGTAACCCGCTGCGGAGTTGAGCACGGGGATGCCCAGATCCTGATACACCTGCTTCCAGACAGATCCGCTCTCGATCTGAAACACAGGGAGGAACACGAGTCAAAGCTAACGCAGACGGAGCAGCAGACTGTGTCAAATAAAAGAAAACTCACGTTGTCAAATCCTCCGAGCTTATGCACCAGCCTGTAGAGCTTGAAAAGATTCAGATTCCTGTAGCCCAGCACCGGTCGCTTATTGATAGGAGTTCCTGAGCAGAACAGCAAAGAAAGCTCTTCAACATTAATGCATTCGGCAGATGCTTTATACAAAGTGACTTGTGTTGCATTCAAGATATGCATATCATCAAGCACTCCTTTCACCGCTGGAGTTTGCTATTGTTAAAAACCACTTTCGGTGATTGAAATAAAATAAAATAAAATACTTGAAACTAACTGAAAAAAAATTTTTTTTGAAGCACTAAAATTATTAAAGCTTTATGAAAATAAAAAATGACAAGCACATGACAAAATGACTAAAACAAACGTGAAAACAGAAAATAAAAATAATACTGAAATAACACTGCTCACCTCTATCCTCCATAAATTTGTAAAGCTGTTGCAGGAAGTTGTCCTTCTCTTCTGGGAACGGCTCTACTTCCTCCTGCATACAGGAAACACAACACAGAGAGTCGGGTGTCATTCAAAGGTGCCTTTAAAAAAACTAGCTAGCTACACCACAAGCTACTAACCACAACACTTTACAAATATACACTTCCGTTCAAACGTCCATGGTAAGAAAGATTGAATGGTTTTGAAAGAAGTCTCTTCTGCTCACCAGGGCTGCATTTATTTGATCAAAAATTGAGTAAAAATTGTGACATATTTTTACAATTTAAAATAGCTGTTTTCTATGTGAATATATTGTAAAATGTAATTTATTCCTGTGATCAAAGCTGAATTTTCAGCATCATTACTCCAGTCTTCAGAGTCACGTGATCTTCAGAAATCATTCTTCAAGAAACATTTCTGATTATTATCAATGTTGAAAACAGTTGTGCTGCTTCATAGTTTTGTGATACAATCTTTTGTAACATTATAAAATGTTTTTACTGACTTTTAATCTATTTAATGCATTCTTAGCTAACAAAATTTAATTATTTAAAAAATAAATAAATAAATAAATAACCTTACTGACCCCAAACAGCAATATATAACAGAAAATGACAACAACAACAAAAAATAATAACAACAAACTAAACTAAACTAAACTAAAACACCCCAACCAAATAACTGGGCTGAAAACAGGGATAAATAATGCTCAACGTGGGCTCAAATGATTCAGTTTCTCTGAAAAGTGTTTTGAAAAGAATCAATTAAATGAGCCGATTATTGCTTAAATGAATCAGACCTCCAGTGATTCATCTGCACGAGAGAACAAGCAGCTGATTTTTGCATAATTCGTAAAAGCTGCACATTATATAGGACGTAAAACATTAGCCATGTAATGTTTGGTTACTACTTGTTGGAAAAAATAGCTTATTAAAACACTGTTATGAAAACTGTCTGGCTGTGATGTGTTTTTCCTCTGTAATCTAGTTTATGTAACTATGCCTGCACACATGCGTCAGCCGCGGCTCTGACACACTTCAACACAAGTCTGAGTAACAGCGAAACCTGTCATCACACGCACAAGCTGCTCATCCATCACTAAATACGCCACTTAAACTCTAAAGGTGATATTCTGTGGTCAATAAATCAGGGTAAACAAACAGCTGATGACAGTGAAAGCAGCACTATATCAGCTCAGATTCCCTCGTTCAGTCGGATTTCACATCACAGATCTCATCTAACAATTCAGATTTTTTCCCCTCAGAATTGTGAGTTTACATATCGCAAATTCAAAAGTAATTTCCAGTTTATATCTTGCAATTCTGACTTTTTTTTTCCCCCCTCAGACTTCATTCTGAGTTTCATTTATTTATTTATTTACCACAAAATGCAAAATAAAAAGGTAGCTTTTACTTTTGATTTCAAAATTCTGACTTTTTCGCTCAGATTTCTAACTTTTTCCTCGATATTTTCAGTTTATGTCTCATAATTCTGACTTTTCTTCTCAGAATTCATACTAGTGTTTAGCTAATTGCTACTTTTTCTCTCAAAATCACTGATTTTATATCTCACAATTTTGACTTGTTTCTGCAATTTCAGGTTTACATCTTGCAATTCTATTTTTTATAATCAAAATTATGAGTTTATATCTTGAAATTCGTTTTTTTCCTGCCACAGATTGTAAAATTTAAAAGAAAATAATTTAGAATTTTACCTTGCAATTTTGACACCCTCCTCCCTAGAATTCTTTTTTTTTTTTTTTTTTTTTCCACCACAGAATAAAAACTAAAAAATGTAACTGCAAGTTCAAGTTTGTCTTATAATTAAGTGAAAAGACTTTTTCCACAGAATTCCTTGTTTTTTTGAGCCACCAAATAAAAAAACTAAAAAGTCAATTGCTGCTTTTTATCCCAAAATAATTTTTCTCTCACAACTGTTTTTAGTTTGGCCACAAAATATAAGATAATATTTTTTTCAGAGTTTTCACAATTGACATTTTACTCACAATTCTGAGGTTATATCTCACAATTCAAATTTTTGTTTTTAAAACTCTGAATTAACTCCAGAAATTGCAAGTTTACACCTCACGATTACAATTCTAAGTTTCTATCTTGCAATTTTGAGTTTATATTATATTATATCTGACAGAAAAGTGAGGAAAAAAGGTCAGAAATGACATAAAGAGTTGCAATGACCTTATTTATTTTTTTTTATCAGGTGGCGAAAACAAGCTTCCATAGATTTTGAATATTTCAGTGATGTCAAACCAAACAAAGTGCCATTTTTCTCCCCAGCACATGCTTTATGATTATAAATGCTGCTGTCACCTCTTCCTCCTCGCTGCTGGCCTCTTCCTCTTGCTCCTCCTCCTCTTCCTCCTCATCTTCCTCACTGCTGGAGCTTTCATCCTTCACCTCCGTCCTCCACGTGTTGGGCACAGTGCCGTTACGCTGGAAATCCCACGCTGCATCTAACGCTGTGAAACACACAAACAGCGAGAATGAGATTACAATGATCTGCATGTGACCGGAAATCCCTTGTTTGGTCAGTAATTTTTTTCAACTTTCTAGCTGACCATTTTTTCCAGAGGCCTTGGTTTAGGAAGTATTTTTCACATTCTTTCTCCCCACAGGGATTTAATAAAAAAAGTCTGTGTTAAAGAGCCATGAACCAAACTAAGCAGCTACAAGGTGAAATATAACAAGTATTTGAAGTTGCATTGGTGCATAAATCACACTTTATTACATTCCAGGGAAAAAATGAAATGTTTACAAAAAAATTTTTTTAAAAAGTATTTTTTGTTAATAATTTGAATTAGATTCTATTTTTGTATTTTCTGTTTTCATTTTAACTTTGCTTAAAGTTTTAATAATTTTGTTGTGCATTTTTGTCATTTTTAATTAGTATTTTATTATTTTTATTTTATTAAGTATGTCTATAGTTTTTAAATGAATATATATATAAGTTGTAGGATTTAGTTTTAGTTTATTTAATACTTCAATTAAACTACAAAAAAATGAAATAAAATATTTTTCTACATTTATTTATTTTTTATATATTTATCTGCACGTTCACTGTATATTGTTCTCACCTGGTTTGAGTCCTGCGTCCGCTTTAGGAGTTTTCTCTTCATCCAGCTCTCGAATGTCTTTCCGTAAAACTGTGTAACTATAAGATAAAATACAACACTGTTAGCAGTGATTCGTCACATATGAGAGAACGCATAATAAATAACATCATCTTTGAGTCGGTTACTGATCATAATTCAACACACTGCTGCATTCTGACTGTAAAAACCCTTACGCTTGTCACTGAGTATCGATTCAAACTTTTATTGTATTTAATTGCTTGCGAAAACACGAATGTACTACTTAAAGAATATATTCCAGACATCCTTTATCCTGGGAAAACAGCAGTTATGTAATTAAGAAACAGGCCATTTCTCAGCACCAGATATGAAATGTGGCTCTTTTTATTCGGAAAAGCAACCAATCAGTAAGTATCACACCCTAGCAACCATCCAGAGCACCCTAGCAACCGAATAAGAACATAAACCAGGTCTATCCATCATCCCTTTAAAAGTATTTGGACACCTAAAAATCATAGATTAAATATCAAGATGTTATTTATTACTGCATGTGTGCTCAAACTCTGAATCAGCTGCTGTTTTGGTGGTTTTTACAGTCACAGACGTCCTGATGTGTCCACACACCTTCAGCAGCTGCTTTATCGAGGGAATTAAGAGGTCATTATTAGCTAGCAGACATGTCTTTGTTCATGAATATTTATAAATCTACATGGGCCAGTGATGTCATTACAATGCCGAGGCGGACACTAGAGGGAGCAGTGAAGATGTGCAGAAACCCAGCGCTACAGGTAACCTGTGACACTCACGAGCACGGGCGACATTAGGGGGGCAAGGGGGGCAGTTGTAGGGGGGTACTAGTCGGTGCTAAATACCCTCAAACGAAAGTAAAAGCAATTAAAAGATCTGGCAAACTATCTGAAGTGTTTTTGCAGCTTTGAGGTCTGCTACCTGCCCCGAGCCCGACGGGTCCCGAAATACTAGGCTACTGACTCGCAACGTTATTTCTCTGCAGTGAGGGGGTAAAATCGCTGTTTTTGAAGTAACTAAGCCTCATTGCTTGTAGAGAGAGACGCGCAGACGCAGGTTCACACACACAACTTTCATCCCCCCCTCTCTGTCTCTCTCTCGCTAAAATTCAAATAAATGATGCTCACCCCCAGGGCATCCAAGATGCAGGTGACTTCGTTTCTTCAGTAGAACACAAACGAAGGTTTTTAACTCAAACCGCTGCAGTCTGTCAGGCATATAATGCCAGTCAATGGGCACACAATCTTTGGGAGAGAAAAAAACCATGCACACACAAATCCAAATTAAACCTTGCGGCTCAATGATACATTGATGTCCTAAAACACGAAACGATCGGTTTGTGCAGGAAACTGAACATTATTCATATAATTTTTTACCTCTGATGAACCTCAATGTCTGACTGCCACAACATCCGGTGCGCTACGCGTCAATCTGCTCTGGCACATAGATATATACACACAGATGCCTCATTAGCGACTGTTTCTATGAGCCGCGATACATAAGGATCTACGTATATATCTATGTATATATACATCTATGTTCCAGAGCCGTTGACGCGTCACACGCCGGGTGTTGTGGATGAGCTCAGGATGGTTGGACTTTGTGGTGTATCAGAGGTAAAAAATGATATAAATACTGTTCAGTTTCTCACACAAACCGATCGTTTCGTGTCTTAGGATATCAATGTATTGTCGAGCCGCAAGGTTTAATTTGGATTTGTGTGTGCATGTTTTTTTCTCTCTCAAAGATTGTGTGCCCATTGACTTGCATTATAGGACTGACAGACTGCAACAGTTTGTGTTCTACTGAAGAAACAAAGTCACCTGCATCTTGGATGCCCTGGGCGTAAGCAGATAAACATCACATTTCCATTTTTGGGTGAAGTATCCCTTTAACTGACGAAAATGACCATAATGTGCACGGTGGAACAATTATCGTCTTGTCGTATGCAACCATTCAAAAACTCGGCAGAATTTATGAGACCGCTGCACCTGATGTTCATAAACTTTCATAACTGGTAAGTGTTTCTTCTTTTGCCTCGTGAAGTGGCCGAGCCTTGATGAACCTCTTTCTCTTTCCCGTGCAGACCTCTAGTGTTGAGCAATGTAGCCAATCAGAGACATATCTGTTGATTTCTTCAACGCAATGGCCAATCAGAAACGTTAGCTTTCAGAATTCACTCACCGCCGGAGTTCTGCACGCTCGTGAATCATCTCATGACTAAGTAAGTGCAGACGCGATGTAAATAAGAGATTTATTGTGTAGTTTAGAGAGCTTGATTAAAACGGAACTTTGTGAGATTGCAATGAACTTTGATGACTGATTCTTTTAGTGATAATGAGGGGAACGCGCTTTGTGTGTTCTCAAGGCTATAATCCATTCAGAATTTGCCTCGTTTCGGGAATGATGCTGGATTCATTCTCGAAATATCAGTGATAAACAATGGACGGGACAAAAATCCCTCGGTGATTGATTCTGGAAGCGGTCCTGGCCAAACTTCCACAGACAGCACGCGTCCTGAGCGAGATCCAGTTCACGGACTAAAAGCGCGTGTAAGCTTTATTGAGATCGGGACATATCAACCAGAAATTTCATTTCCAGTAACAGACGGTAGAAAGTTCAGAAATTAATGGTAAGCGATTTATGACAGAATAGTCCCACAACTGATCGTTTATTTTTTCCTCACGGGTCTCACCACAATAAAGTATCACCTCAAGTGACACGGGAAAAAGACACTGAAAACTATATATAAACATCAGAAAAGCAGCGCACACATTTCAGGTTAAAAATAAAGTCGTGTCGTGAGGCCATCAACTGACAATTAATCTAGAAGCATCGCCATTCAGATCAGCAGCTAGAGTCAGAGCTCCACAGTTCAGTAAACGCAGCCAACCTCTTTACATTACACTGCAGTTCAGAAGCGCTTATAGAAAACAATACTTTTATTCAGCAAGGGTGCATTAAATTGATCTGAAGTGACAGTAAAGACATTTATAATGTTTTATAATGTGTGTGTGTGTGTGTGTTTATGACATTTTCATACATGAAGCTTGAGATCTGTGTTTGTTAATGCACCACAATTGTAAAATGACATCATAAATGACATATTAGGGACTAAGCAACCACCTAGTAATCACCCTAGCAACCCCAATCACAGCACCTTAGCAACCGATTACCAGCATCCTGGCAATTTAGAGTCTGTTGTCAATCCATAGAAGCACAAGATTATAAAAGATATGTCTAGTTATTGAATCATCAGAAGCTCCCGTCTGTATAATGGCAGCTCTCACAGGTTTAACAAATATCTCCATAAACAGACATTTCTCAGCATAGCGCTTGAATACCTTCGGCAGCGGCAGCGGCAGTATAATTTGGTTTCAGAAGGTTAATCTGAGACGGGCGTTTAACTACAATATTCTCCGACTGTCCCTGCAGAAATATCAGCGGCTGCTTCATTACATGATGCCCAGCGGTGGCATCTTTCCTCGTTTCTTAGCATTCTGCTTTCTGCTGCATTTAATGGATGTTTAGTAAAAGCACCGCTATAAACAGACACAATGCTGTGAAATAAAAGCACACGTGCTGCTTTCATAGCTTGGCTTTTCTGCAGCTCGAGCGCTAAAAGTAGAAGCACGGACTGAAATAACTCCATTTGAAAGTTACTCACAATTTTCCATCTTTGAAGGAGCGAACAAAAACGTTGTCTTTCTTCAATGTCACATCTTCATGACAGTCTGGAGAGATGACCTTTAGAAAATGAAGAGAGAAACAGAGGATGGATGAGCACGTCAATGAGACTTCTGCACAGAAAACATTATTTGATGTCGTTTTAGTCACCAAGTCATTTGTCTCCATTTGTAAAAAAAATAAAAAATAAAATAAAAAAGGTTTTATGCTTGAAGGAATGAATGCTAGACCCAAGCAGGTCTATTTTTAACTTCAAAATATTTCATTAATTATTATATGTCACCTTTCCAGTTGTTTGTACCAATTAAGTTATAAGGATTGGATTAAAAAAAAATATTTTTTTATGTGAATATACTTTAAAATCTATTTTATTCTCATGATGCAAAGCTGAATTTTCAGATTCATTACTTCAGTCTTCAGTGACGCATGATCCTTCAGAAGGAAGCAATGAAAATTCAGCACTGCATCACAGGAATAAATTACATTTAAAATATATGCAAATAGAAAACAGTTATTTTAAGTTGTAATAATATTTTACAATTTTAAAATATTTACTTTATTTTGACCAAATAAATGCTGCCTTGAAAAAAAATAAAAAAAATTATGAACAGTAGTTTAATTTCATAAATACTGAATTTGAGCTTAATATGAATATTATGAGAGCTATGCATTATTTCTATATAAATTTCAAGATTTTTTTTTTAAAGAGTTTATTGATTTTCATAACGTTTTCAAGCCCTGGTGTTTCCAGATCTTTCTTGACTGCAGGAACCCATTGCAATATTGTGAAAAAATTAAATTTAATAAAATGGAAAAGACTTGGTGCACCTTAAGCATCCATTAATAAGGATAAGACCCACATTCTAACAAAGCCTAAATGACATGAGCGTTTTGAAACGACTGCTACACCCACGTCTTTGCCTTTTATTTAATCAGAAGCCACCTTTGACCTCAGATGAGCAGCAGGATGGGCGTCACCGAACCCCAGGAGCACATGTCACGGCTGTTCATTTGCTTTGTTTTCTTTCTGAATGCTGTGATTCTGCTGAGAGCCGTGAGGAGGAGTCAGAGAGCGACGCAAAACACTACGCCAACAACAACAACAACTCACAGAGCTAGCAGCAGTATTTAAAGAGACAGCGTCTGGTTTGCCGTGACTCTGTGAATCATCAACTACTGCATGTGAACGAGGGACAGAGTCAGAGAGAGAGTCTGTTAGCATGCGGCTTCAGGACTCTCTCCTGATCATGAGCTGTAAGGGTGAAGCATGCCGTTTTCTGGATATTATAACGGTTTTTGGTGTGTCAGGTTAATGAGTCACTGGAAGTCAGTCATTGATAGTTTGCCGTCCTGAAAAGGGAAATACCATGACGCTTTTAAAACACTGGTCTGTTTGTTTGAGGGCCCGACGTGTTTCTTCCTTCTTTCTGCCTCAATTAATGACGTGAGTTTTGGGTGGGACTATATGGATGACCTTGTTAAAAATATAATTCATCTTAAACAAACATTGAAAACACTACTACTACTACTTGTAATACATATATTTATTTTATAAAGTATGAAATAAAATTCAATACTGCATGCAAATAAAAAAAACTGAGGCTTTGCAAAAGTGAAAGTGTCAAATACAGCACCATTTGAATTCAATATAAAAAGCATATAAAGAAATTGAAATATACTTTTTAATACACGTATAATTTATTTATTTTAATATCATTTTACATAAATTCTTACAATTTATATAATATTACAATTATAATAATTATTAGGAATTATAACTGCGCTCTTGTACTCGTTAAAATGCCCCGATACCACACAGCGTGTGATCAGTGCTGTGTTCAGACAAAGAAACGCCGACAACAGCACAGACAGCAGAATGGAGTTATTAGAGATTAAGGATGTCTACAAGGTATATGTATGCAATTAATATGTTAAACATTCAATATTCATGCCTGTATAGCTGATGCATGCGAGCTGATAAGCAAAGCGCTGAGTGGATTGAGTGTGCGGCGGCACAGATGTCGAGAGCAAATATCACGTTCTCACAGTCATCACTGGAAACATTGTAGTTCGGTCGGATGTGTCAAAACAAGTGAGAAAACCAATGCACAAGTTATTTAACGGTAATGAGAGAGAGAGAGAGAGAGAGAGAGAGAGAGAGAGAGAGAGAGAGAGAGAGAGAGAGAGAGAGAGAGAGAGAGAGAGCACTTCTGTTGTGTGATCTTTATTGCTGTTCGCTTTAGCACAAGCATCATTTGGATTAAAACTAAGTTATAAATAAAAAAACTAAAATTATAGGGACATTCACTATAAAGAACATTTATTTAAACCTCAAGCTTACACGACTATATGGCAAAAGTGAAACTAGCAGGCTGTGTGAAGTGCGCTAGGCTCTCATTCTGCACCAATATAAATGTGTGCGCGCGTTGCACATGTTTGCTTGATTCATGAGGGTTTCTGCATTATATGAGGCGCTTCGGAATATAAATCACAGCACGTTTCAGATTAAAAAAAAAAAAAAACATTATTCATTACAGTTACAAGAGTGCTTCCCAGCATTATTACAGCAAAAGGTCTTGTGATTACAGTACTGAGCAGCTCTGATGCTATCAAATTAAAGATGATGTACCATAAAGCAAAAAAAATGAACAGTGAAAAATATGGGCATAATTAAGTGCGAAAATAACTGAAGGAAATATCTATTTGCTAAATGAACTTAGTCAGCTAACACTATACATATTCTTTTGGTTTCTGTACCCAATAGTTTTAATTTTTTTTAAAATTACAAATGCAATGGAAATACAGGTATCGGTAAGCACCAAAAAATAAAGTATCTGTACTCACCTGGAAAAAGTGGTATCGGTGCATCCCTAATAATTATATTAGTCAATATCATTTTTAATTATATGCAACTTCTATATAATATTTAAGCAAAATGCATCTTGAAATCAATTTAAATGAATCATATATTTATACACAAAAATAAGCCGCAAGTGGTTAAATACAAATAAATATTTATACTACATAAACACTTTTTTTCAGTTTGGGTATTTTTTTTAAATTAGCTTTTTATTTTTATTTCAGTTTTAGTGATTTTAGCAATTCATTTTTATTCTTCAAACTGATGTAAATATGCTTTTTTTTTTAAAAAAACAAAACCACACCATAATTTAGAGTTGCACTTCACACAAAGGCTTGATTTTTGTGCTGTGTCCAGCAGTCGTGACTCACCAGCGCAGGATACCACGTGGTTTTCTTTTTGTCACTAGTGACGACTCCGTCCACACACACCACTTTGCCATAAAGTTCTTCGTTTTGTTGCTGATCGCCCTCCTCTTCCTCACTAGATGATGAAGATGACACCTCTTCTTGACTGCGGAGCAAGATTATGTGTTAATGCGTAATACACAACACATTGAAAGGTGCTTGAGTTACATTAATAACTCAGATAACACAAGAACATATTTAAAATTCAGAGTGAAATGTCGCTGCTGATCAACAAAGCAGAACATATTCTTTAAAAAGCAGCAATAATAAAACCTCATTTTACATTTATGTGAATAAAAAGGGTTAGATATGACTCTCATGTTCAAATCACATTTGACCAAAATAAAAAGAAATAAGACACTATATTTTGCATGCAGGAAATTACATGTTTTTAGATTAAAAATTAAGATCTATTATAATATTATTTGCATGACAATTAAGCACAACTTTATTTTTTAACTTTCAGTAGTACAATAATTTTTAAAACTGACTCGGCATATCATTAATTTTAAGGCAATTTAAAATTAATATTGAAACAATATTAACAGCAATTAAAAGTTCTAAGCATTTTTAAAAAGTGAATTATTTTAACCAATCTACTATTGAGTCCTAGTAGGGATGTCATGACTATACACAAACAAACAATAAAAATAAATCATGGAAATAGCCAAGAACAAATTTCATCGTCATTCGAGTCGACCAGAGTTTCTCTCGTTCATCAAATTCAGGTCAGACTGAGAACACACGAGTGCATCTTAATTTGGGGTTTAGACAGTGAAGAACTGCTAACGGAAGAGAACATGCTAATCGTTTAGACTCAGATAAAGCTAAACATGACTCAACCGATCCACTCACAGAAAGATAAGCATCACCTGTATCCCAGCGGCACAATAGAAGACGCTGCTCTTCTTTTGCTCGCGTGTTCTGATGAAGATAATAAGTAATTATGCTCTGTGAGCTGACGAGCTTCTCACTTGCCAATACTGGATATGGAGCGTGACTCGACGGCCGCTCTCAATTAACAACCGACACTCCAGCTCACCGCTGAGGAGAGCCAATCTTGTTAGCGTTAAATGAGCCAATCAACAGCCTGCATCACGAATGAACATGACCTGATAAACCGCAGGGACTCCTGCTCACTCAAACAACCAAACAAAACCAAGAACTACTGCTTCTGTGTGGAAAAGTGCACTATCTGTCGTAGTTTTTCTTAAAATTTATTTATTTTTTATTACCAAAAAAATAAAAGAAAAAGAAAACTGCTAATTAAGCAGGAAAAATAAACTTTATGCAACTATTAGATTTTGCTTATATTAAAGATTGCTTCCAGCAATGGCGTTAAAAAAAAAAAAAAAAAATACAACTATTATTATATTATAAAACTATTATGAAATCATAAAAAACAACAACAACAACAACAACCTTTAATCTATTATAAAAATTAAACCATTTAAAATCATTTATGGTAATTAAAAAAAAGTTTAAATATAATACAATCTAAATATTGCATGAAAAATGTAAATGAACATTTGAAATTAATAAGTATGTTTACGTACTAAAATTAAAGCTATATGGGAATATAAAAAAAAATGACAAAAGCACATAAAATGACTAAAACTAAAATTAAAATGTATAAAAGCAATTCAAATACTTAATAAATACTATGAGACTATATAAATACTAAAACTACTTTTAAAATTAAAACTATTAAAACCATTTACGGTAACTGAAATAAAATATAAATACTGCATGAAAAGCTTCAACATTTTAAATAAGTCGAAATTACTGAAACTAAAATAAATAAATGAAAGCTATATTTTATAAAAAATAAAGAACAAAGTGAGTATAACTTAAACTAAAATTAATATGAAAATACACAAATAAATGCTCATTTAAAAATGTTTTAAATACTATAATATATATATATAAATGCTAAAATTACTTAAACTGAAAAAAGACAGCTATATGGAAATGCATATAAAAAATAATAAAGTGACAAAAGCACATATAATTATTAAACAAAAACAAAAGTGTATAGATAATGCTAAAATAACACTGGTGTCAAATCAATTCAGCTTCAGAATCTGAGCTTTACTGAGAAATAGGCAAAAACACTTGTTAAGGATCCACGACTATTTGATGTGCAGAACTAATCAATGACACCCCAAACATTATGATGGATTCTGATTCCTTGTTAAAGTTGACGTGTGACTGAGGAGTAATGATGAGCACACAACAGTCATATCTGTCATTGTCCTGTTGGAGACGAAGCGCTGGAGGGAAAGCATTGGCTTTTCTCTGATTTGTGTCTGGGGATGTAGAATTCCAGGGCAGCGTTTGTCCTATTTGTGCGACTGCTAAAAGAAGAGGCGTAATTTACAACAGCAAACACTGTGTAATCGGTATTCCCAGACGAACCCGCCGCGTCCCTGGAGCATCAGGACTGAGACACACAGACGCTTCATCCTCCAGGTGACGAGCGTTTTATCAGTGAGACTCACAACGTGTCAATTGTGCCCAGAACGGAGTTATTGAAGTGGAATTTTACAACTATTACAAATCATTTACAGTAACTGAAAGAGCTGAAATAAAATAAAATAGAAATAGTGCATGAAAAAAAGCATAAACATTTAAAATGAATGTTGAAGTACTAATTTCTAGAGTTTTGTAGACTATTTGCTGTTATTTTCATAATTAGGGTACCGCATAATGTAATCACGCAAGATACTTCATACTAATCATACTTTGCCGTAGTTTATTGCACTTAATAACCGCACTTTGTTTCCTCACTCGTGCATGTTTCTTTATCAGACTAACGTGTCAATAACTTCCAGCAGCACTGTGCTTTTTGTGATTCAATGGCAAAATATTACATAACTTTGAGTAAAGGTACTCACATGGGATTGGAGCGCCGGCCTCCACGGTTTCCTTTTTTGCCGATGACAGGAGTGCCGAAGTGTTCGGGATTGGTCAGAGGAAGCCTGTCGAGCGTCTGGAAGAGAAACAGACATGAGACTTACCAGCCAGTGCTAAAATACAAATAAAACCATAAAAATACTAGTGCTGTCAAATGATTCATCGCAATTAATCGCATCTGAAACAAAGGTTTTCTTTACATAATATATGAGTGTGTACTGTGTTCATTTATTATGCATATTTAAGTACACACACATACAGTATATATTTTGAAAATATTTACATGTATATACATTTATATTATTATATTTTATATTATATAAACATAATATTTGTCTTAAATATATACATGCATGTTTTTATTTATATATACATAATAAATATACATAGTACACATACATATATTATGTAAACAAAAACTTTTGTGATTAATTGTTTGACAGCACTAAAAAATACATTTCCATTATTTGAAATAAAATAAAATATTAAAAAAACAAACTAATTTTATTTCTGCTACTTGCCAAGGCAACATTCTTCAAATTTATTTACTTTAAATTGATGGACTAAAATAAGTAAAACTGAAATAAAATTAATAAGAAAGAAAATACAAAAACTTAAACTAAAAAGAAAATGTAAAACTTCAAAATATTAATAAAATTATAATAGTATGTCAATGATACAATTTTTTTTTTCATTTTGGTTTAGTTTAACCTTAAGTATTTAATAACTTAAATTACTAATAAAAAAAAAAATAAATAAAAAAAAAATAAATATATATATATATATATATATATATATATATATATATATATATATATATATACATACATACATATATATATATATACATACACACACACTTTAAAATAGATTAAAAGTAAATTAAATTAAAACTCAATTAATTAAAACTTCAACTCAAATTTTAGTGAAATCAGAAAATATTAAAAAACAAAAAAAATCAAAATATTAACAAAAACTATAATGGTATATGAATGACACTAAATAAAACTGGAATTCATATCCATGGGTGTAAAAAACTATTTTTGTTACTTGAAATAAAATAAATGTTAGCTGAAATAAAATAAGTTGTGCTTAATTATCATAAAACAAAACAAAAAAATTTCAATTTTATCTTCAATTTTTTCTTTCAGATAGTTGACAAGGCAACATTTTTCACTTTAGCTTACTCTGAAGTACTAAAATAAGTACAACTAAATAAATAAAAAAATAATACAAATGACAAAAAAAAAAGTCTACAAATTTTAACTGAACTTAAAGAGAAAACGGAAAATTAAAGTAAAAATTAAAATCTAATCAAAATATTAACAAAAACTATAATAATACATCAATGATACTAAATAACACTGACGTTCACATACACTGGTGATTGTTTCAGGCCTTAAACAACTCACAATCTGTTTGAAATCCTTTACTAGCACACTGTTTATCAAACACAGAGATGTGATGTTTCTAATAAACATCTGGGAACGAAACGCCTCTAATTTTGAGTCATTCCTACAATGCACACGTTTTCATGAGCACAGTACACATGTCCTAATTTACTGGATTAAATGTTAAACTCACAATTTATGCATAAGAAAAACCATATAAGCAAACACAACGATTATTAAACAGTTACTACATCAGTTTGAGCAGATGTTGCCAATTTTGCAATCAAAAAACTGGCAGGTGTTCATTTTTATTCTTTTTCAAATCAGAATGTTTCAAACAAAACATGATTTATTTGAAATATGGTTTTAATTAATACTAAATTCATTGTTTTTTTTTTCATATGTTCTCAAGATCACCTGAACGTATGTCTGAAAGTCTGTTAAACTTCAATAGAAATACATCCTAAATGATATAATCAGCGTCCAGAACAGGATGTGATGTGCAAGTGTTGTGATGTACAGGAGTCTGCTAGCAATCTACACTAATGAGAAAGCAGAAGGCGGCCTTACCTCACTCTCAGCGAAGTGACGCGCTCCTTTCAGGCAGAGAGACGAGCGCCTGAGGGTCTTCTCATCACCGTCATCAAACACTGAACCCAGGACAGAGAGAGACGAGTTATCAGACGCTCAAACGCTCCAGGACAGAGTTACGTAAGATCAGTGCTTTAAAAGAGCAGCTCTCGCTCCGGCCGCCCACTGCTCTGCAGCTTTAATGATAAACTCGCAGTGAACGTGGGAAAGCATGACGGCGGACGACACACGTGGGCCACCTTCTCAATTGAATTATTTATTGATTTAATCAGTGCTCTGGTCCTTGATGCACTTCCGGCGCAGTTTCTGTGTGTAAACGGCTGACGAGAGTCTATATGGTGTGTTTATGAACACTAACACTGTGAGGAAATCACCAGTGGGCTTGTAGCTTCATTAGGAGCTGCGGCACACAATATGCTTTAAATTGAACTGAAAGAACGACAGCGTCAAATTCAAACCATCTGCAGGAGAAAACATCTGCTGTGACTCACAGGCCTTCTTCTAGGGCGCATCAAGTTCATTTTCTCTCCATGTCAAGACACATATGTGGATTATAATTCGCATTAAGATATCAAATATAAAAAAAATAAAAAATATGAGGAATGAAATCATTCTGTTTTGTTTTGCTGAGAGATGGACACTGACTCATCTCATTTATGATGCTGAGTGACAAACAACCTGTGATACTTCTCACTAACAAATGAAAAAAAAAAAAAAAAAAATTGGCTAATTCGATTGTCATAGGTATAAAAACATTGCTAATATTTAACACGAATACAAAATGTGTGTTCATGACTAGCGTGAAGAACATTTATATTAATATTTCAATTTTCTTCACCACCATTGATCAGTGTGACAAAAAAAACAAAACAAAAAGGATATTCACAATTAAATTATTCGTTGTAAATTTGTCTTGAGAAATCCTAATTTAAAAACAAGTTTTCATCGAACTTAATAAAAAACAAAATTGTCATATATATTTATTATACATAAATATAACAGTGTGTATATTATATATACACACACACTATTATATTAAGAATTTATTTTAATAACTTATTATGATCCTAATGATAAAAATGTTTAATCTGACACAACTTAAAAAAATAATATTTTATAAAATATAAATATTTGTTATATAATAGTATATTGATACTATTATATTTATATATAACCTATTCTTTAATTTATATATATTAATTAATTATAAAATAATAAATAATTACATTCTACAAAAATTACAATATTGTAATCTAATAAATGATAATTAATATAAAATAATACACATTGTAATTATTGAGCATCTCAGATTGACTGTGCTGCTCTCACATATAAACTAAAGAAAACCATAAAACAAGGATGGAAGTGGCGTTTCCATCTCTGTCTCAGATACATAACCAGCTGAAGAGTGATGAGATGTGATGAGATGTGCTGGTCTTACCGACGGTGTACAGACTAGCGTCAGTGAGTTTGTTGATGGTGGCCTCCTGATAGATCCCATCTTGGTTCCTGGCTTCCACCACAGCGCCCACCTAAAACACAAACACAAACACTCATATTTACAGGGTTTCAGTGTGTCGCACCACAGCGCTCCTGACCAGCTGGAACTGGATTCACGCTCCAGCGGGTGTTAAAACATTCAAACTGGAGATAAACAGACTGACACTACTCACAGAGGAACGCCTGAGAGGGATTCTCATGAACTGTGAGATGGGCACGTTACCTTTACAATAAAATACCATGGATGTACCATGGTAAAGTGAAGGTATCTGATGATTCTGAATGATTAACCTACGAAACCTGTCAAGAACATGTCCTGGTCACAAAAATAAATAAATAACATAACATGCATGAAGAAAGAAAGCTTATTTTAGCACCATTTTTTAAAATAATATTCTCTTGACAATAAATGTGATTAATATGACTGTAATGCAAAAAAAAAAGAGAAATATTACAGTGCATGAAGAGAGCAAGCACCATTAAAAATTGTGCGACATTTTCATGACAGTTAATCTGATTATTAATATTACTGTAATGCAAAAATTAATAAATAAATACAAATATTATATGTCATGTAGTATCTGCTATACTGCCTTTAAATAAAATGTAAATAAATTTCAATTTTCGATTTTATTGTAAAAATATTTAATACAACAAAAATACTGCACTATTTTTCATTATTAAGAACACTATTACAGTAACAAGAATCAAATAAGAATAATCAATGAGAATTACAATGCAAAAAATTCAAATTAATGAATTAAATGAAAATAAATAAATTAATTAATTAATTTTATCATATCCTGATCTTTTCTTTCTGCCAAATATAATAAAATGTCTTCCTTTTTCAGTTTTTTGATTGTAGGAGAAATTTGGATGTGTTTTGTTAAGACTCCGCTTCAAAATATAGGAACATTTTAGCATAGTTTTACCATAGTTTGCGATTTTTGGCATTTTATTGCTTGTGTGCTCCAAGCGTAACGAATCTGACTTGCGATTTTGGGAATAACCAATAAATAACTATCCGTGTGTATTAATCTAGTCTGGGCATGGAATCAGTCTCGTCCTCAGTGGTTTTCACCTCTTCCAGCCCGTCGTGTTCGCGTTCGAGCTCTTAAGACTTCTGCTTGTAAAGACACTCATGAGCATACTTGTTATTTATTCTCTATGAAAAAGAATTACTAAGTGCTCAAAGCAAACAGTTCTGCCAGACATTAGTGAGAAGTTTTCTGATGAGCTGGTGGCAGCCGGCAGAGAATAATTACTGTCATATTCATAATCACAGCTACAGATGCAACGGCTGCTTTGCCAGGAGATGTTCAAACAAATGACTGAGCTAAAAAAGTAGAGAATAAAAAACAAACAACATCAATATGAAACAGAGGATTATGCGGATGGCTGGCATCACCGGCACCATCAAACATCAACTCCAGACGAGTTTTAAATCAGAGCGGCATTATGCTGCGTTTCAGGAGCTTGACAGATGTGATCACCGTCTGCTTTCATTGTACGTAAAGAGCAGCGAAGATTCTTTAACCCTATACAGCTACTGTATTTGATATACAAGGCCTCTAAATGATTGACAATCAAAGCTTTGCCGTCAATCCTGTCACACACACAATCTCATCTGATTGATAGTTTAGACCTTTTTTATCCAGTAAAAGCTCTGCTGCATATGAGAAACATCAAACGAAACAAAGCATTACGAAACCACGCTGGACCATTTATCAGCTCACGCAGTCCGAGCTCAAAACAGCTCCACTAGGAAACCAAAGTTGATTTTGCGACACTGTTACAGCACAGCGCCGCGAGATCCAGCGAGAAGCGTTTAAATTCGCCGCAGAATGAATAAAGAACGGTGCTGATGTAGAAAACCAGAAGCAGTAACGCTAACTGTAACCATCATGTTGTGGCAGAAATAGTCGAATGTTTTTACGTTACTCATTTCAGGGTTTGTACAGCCTTTTGAGAGAGAAATGCAAGCAATTTTCAATGACTTTCAAGTATTTCACACAACTATCTCCAGCACTTTAAAGCTCTAAAAATAATCCAATTTAAAAGTTATTTTAACGGGACGACCAACATATACAATAAACAAACACATATTTTAAATAAAATTTAAAAAGACAGTAAATTACCACTATAACCAGTAGATGGCAGCAGAGGAGCACTTATTGGCTCATTTCCGCTTTTTTGCTTTATATTTTGATATTATAAAATCACTGTTATAAAATATCAAATCATCAAGAAATCTAATTTTGTCAAAGCTTTGCACTTTTCATGTGTTTGAAGTAAGAAAAGTCGCAAAGTGCGTTAAACTTGTATTCAATTTGCGAGAGAGTAAAGAGCACTGATGCTGTCGGTCAGTTCAGTATAATACTATAAAAAGAATAAATGGTACATTTAATGAGAGCAGAATATATCATTTTTTTCATATGAAAATTAGAGTTTGCACGGTACTGTTGTTAATAAAAGTAAATTGTGTATGCTTCCCAACGTCAATGTGCATTAGCAAGAAATCAACGTGTAATATTATTAGTAACTGCATTTGTTAATGCAAAACAATATTTTATGATTAAATTAATTTTGTTTTTAATCGTCAGGATCATTAACTGATGGACTGGAGTGGTGTGGATTATTGTGATCAGCTGTTTGGACTCTCATTCTGACGGCACCCATCCATTGCTGAGACACTGATGCAATGTTAAATTTCTCCAAATCTTATGAAGAAACAAACTCATCCTAATCTTGGATGGCCTGAAGGTGACTCAAGTATCAGCAATTTTTCATTTTTGCCTGAACTATTCCTTTAAGACATGGTGTAACAGTTTCTAAAGCATATAAATATGATCAAACAGAGCCTGTATTTGTGCTCTTACCTTCAGCACGCCTCTGATGTGTTCATCGTGCACCTCCGCAGTGGACGAGTCAGGTTTGAAGGTGACCTGGAAAGAGCCACACACAGTCAGTGAGGACAGTAAACACGGAAGGGCTTTCCCTAAAGGCCAAGACGCATCGATCGCTCATATCAGGCAGCCAGATCCCCACCAGAGAGAGCCGAACGGCCCTGTGCCGATATCACAGACACACTGTCACTGAATCACTGCGTGTCACAAAAGATAATTACACAGAAAGTGGGGCGGACAAAACATGCTGTGCAAGAGGATGGGATAAAAATGGAGGAACAAGATGTCATATTTCCATAAATAACCACAACACTGCGAGACGCCACACATCAGGCTGCGCAAAATGCAGAATTAAGACTCCGCATCTTTTCGGTTCACAAACTGGAATTCGAATTCAATTGAAACCTTCCTGCATGATGTTGAAATTGAATGACAGGAAGAAGGTTTACTGAATTGTAGAAATGCAAAACAATAGCGCAGTCCAACATGGGTTTTGTGAGTAACCACACATGATGCATTCGCTAGCAACACCTATGTCACAGGTTCGATTCCCAGGAAAAGCATGAACTGAAAAGTGCAACGTAAGGAGGTGCTTTGATTAAAACATAAATGTATTAAAACTAGTGGTGTCAAAATTAGCGTGTTAACGCAGGCGATTCATTTTTTTCTATTTAATGCATTAAAAATATTTAAAGCAATTAACGCGGGGGTGGGGCTAGGTTTGGCCACCCCACTCAAAACTGCTAAAGAACTGAGTTTACTCAGACGCAGAACGTCTTTACGAGAACAAACGGGACACTTTTCAGACGCGCGCTCCAACTTCACTTCAGCGCCAGGTGCGAGTCAAACGAGTGTGGAAACGGTACGGCTGACGAGCAGCTTCAGTAGAACATCAGTGAACTGCGGTCAGATGAGATGTTGTCAGGCCATATGTCAGTAAAAACTAATCTTCCTGTCCTGTCAGCTGTTATACTGTGCTCTTAGCGCATGCTCTTCAAGTGCACGCACAAATGTGCCGGCGCGCGCTGTATTAGGCTGTATTAAAGCGCTGTATCATATTCAAACCCAAATGAAACTACGAGTATGCAATGTCGTGGTTATGTCATCTCATCAGTTATGAAGTCATGAAGTCACAAAAAAGGCGATTAAAGCTGCCTTGAAACTGTGCATGCAAGTATTTATTTTTTATGAGTCACATGTAGAGCAGTTTCAGATCCGCATCAAGTTCAGCAGCGGCAGTTTTTAAACTAGAAGCCAAAATAATCTAATAACCAGTGATGTCTGTTAATCAAAGAACAAAAGAAAAAAAAAAAGAGGAAATCAATAACTTCTGTTGTTTTAATTTTTCATCTCTATTTACTTTAGAATTTAGTGTTTGATAACTATTAAATTAGGCTATATTTTCACATAATATATTTATGTGAAGATTGTTTTAAGTTCACTTAAATGAGTAGTTTTTTAAAGTCTAATAAATGTTAAATTGATAGCTCTCAATTATACTGTAATGCTGAATGGCTAGTCGATGGTTAAATAATAGGAAAAAAATTCATAGAGACATCAGTTGTTGTCAGTGATACTTGCCTTCAGTCATAATAAAAGATGGCATTAAACAAACATTAAAAATATACGGTCTTTATGCTGTTTCTACATTCATTTGAAGATTTAAATTATTGCGATATAAAGGTATAATTAAATACTTTAATATTAGATGGGATTAATCGTGATTAACTTCAGAAAATTGTGATTAATTAGTTGATTTTTTTAATCGATTGACAGCACTAATTAAAACACATAAATGTAAAACTTAACTAAATTAAACCAAATTATGCCATTTTTTCCCCTTAAGTAGAACATTTTTCTAAATTCACCAATACACTTATGATTTTTAAAATAATTTTTATAATTGTATTATTTTAATTATTTAAAATGTATTTACATTTATGCATTTAGCAGACACTTTGATAAATTTTTGTGATTTTAATACTTTATTTATATTTTAGTCATTTTTATAATTGTATTATTTAGTTGTTTTGTTGCTGTAAACCAAGTTTATTATATTTGCATTCATGATTTAGCAAACCATTTTATTTTTAGTTTTTATCTTTTAATTTTTATGCTTTATTTTTTAAATAATTTGTTTATAATTTATTTTTAAATAATTTTTATAATTGTATTTTTTTTATAATATTATACTTACATTTATGCATTTAGCAGACGCTTTTATAAAAAAAAATTATGTTCTTTTTTTTTTTAAATAATTTCATTGGGAGAAAAAAAAAAGCATCATAAAATGCCCAGTACCATTCTGAGATAATCCCATGAAGAGAAATATTAATAAAATGTAAATACATTGATTATATGATATGCATAAATGTACTAATAACATGAGAAAGTCCATAGTCCATTAACTCTGTGAAGTCCCACACATGGCAGATGTCTGTGTTTTACAGCACACATGCATTACTCCAGCTCATAAGCGCTGTGTTGTGAGCAGTTTGTGACTGTCATAAGAGAGACGTGTGCACGCGTGTCTCGTCGTCGCAGGAGATAATAAGTCTCACACTTCAGCATCTCGCGGCAGTCGTGTCTGATGAAGCTCTGATCGCTCCGCAGCAGTTCACACGTGGCCACCGCTGAGGAAAAAACTCTAATTACAGTCACTGTCAGAACGCATGGAGGAGTCCACACAAATAAAACAAGCTAACTTTAATACCGAATAATAGACTAAATAATGAAATTTGCTTTTTGACAGTCCTTGGACTACGTCAACTTCAGCGTAATATGCATTATGAATATTTAAAAAATATAGAAATAAAAAAAAATAATCCAATATTAAAATTATGCATACAATAAAATATAATGAAAAAAAAAACACAATGAAAATATAATAATACAAATTAAATAATACTACTAATTAAAAAAAAAACAAACACACACAACACCTTAAGGTCAGACAGCTAAATAACATTATCTTGATGAGATATTTATATCAACAGAATGAGTTTTCAAAACATCACATTTCCATCACGTTTTGCATTTGGCAGACACTTCTATCCAAAATGACTTCCATATAAATCAAGGTATATAACTGATCAGTTCATGCATTTCCTGGGTGTCAAACCCATGACATTAATGTTGCTGGTGCTCTATTTTTTTTTTGAGCTACAGAAACACAAAAAACCAAAGGCTGAAGTCTGGAAGACATACAAACGCATGCACTCGATCAATGAATACGACTGTAGGAATATAAAACTAAAGCATGATGAGCTCCAATGCTCTGCTTTGATTTCTCTGTGCCGTGTAAAAACTCTTTATTCTAATGAATAAAACACAGCTAGAGAAGGAGGGGGGGGGGGGGGGGAAGAGAGAGAGAGAGAGAGAGAGAGAGAGAGAGAGATGCAATGATGTCATCAGTAGTACAACAGCAGGAATATGATTACAACCTTGAACAAGGTCTCTGGTTTGCGAGCAGGCAGCTAATCACATTTCAGGACTATGAGAGAGGAATTATAAAACATCAGAGAGCCATCAGGAGAAACGCATGAGGAGAGAGACCAGAGCCGACAGAAAGAGGGAAGCTCGCTTCCTCGGAAGAGACAGCAATGAAAACACATTCATTACCCGACTCCATTTTCTCTCCAACTTCACAACATTTCACAACAATGCAAGTCCAAATACATATAAAATATATATTTTTAAATGAAATTACTACTTTTATTCAGCAAGGATGCATTAAATTGATCAAAAGTGACAGTAAAAGACATTTATATATAGATTTTTTTTTCTGTTTTACTAAAGGTTTTAATATAATATAATATAATATAATATTAATCAGAAATGTTTCTTGAGCAGAAAATCAGCATTTCTGAAGAATCATGTGACTGGAGTAACGATGCTGAAAATTCAGATTTTATTGCAGCAGTAAATTACATTTTACTATGCATTCACACAGAAAACAGTTATTTTAAACTGGAATAATATTTCACATTTTTTCCTGTATTTCTGAGCAGAAGAGACTTTTTTTTTTAAATTAAAATATATAAAATTTAGAATAAATAAATTAAAAAACACATCAGACTGGCATTGTTTACTTTCAAAAGCACGGATTAACAATACAAAAATAACCAAAACACAGACCTCCGCCTTTATTTACTGTGTTTGTTTTGAAACATGCACAAGTCTTCTCTAATCATTGATCATCCATACAATCAAAACATGTCTTCAAATGATCCCAAACAGCAGGAATAAGGGCCCGTTTGCGGCTCACCTTTGCTTTGACGAGTCTCTTGGCGGTCTTGATCTTGGCCTCACAGAACGCCCCTCTGTATTTGGCGCTCACGTCAGTGCCAACGGTCAGGTAAGGGGGCTCCTCCAGTGTCTGAACAACAACAAACACACACACAAAACGTGTCAATTTCATTGCAGATTAGTGATAATGTGGCATAAGTGAGGGAAAAAAGAAAAAGGAAAAGCTCAGGCGTATGCACTGGAGAAATGAGTGTTCGGGGCACTAAAGCACAGTTCAATCACCCTCGTCCCAAGCGAAAAACTGCTGCACAACTCCATTCATTTTACATAAAACAACAACGTGTGCTGGATACTGAACATGATGATGTATGCATACCGCAGTAAACCTCTTTGAAATCAAAATGCATCTAGGAAACAAAACAATGAGAACTAGTATTGAGAAACAAGTGAGAAAGGGAAGAAAAATGAAGCCATAAGAAAATACTGAGGGTGTAATGGTGTAGCAACGTCTGAATATGGAAACTGTTTGGCATTAAAATGCATCACATGTTATCGGATTACAGCTATGGAAAAAAGCTAGCGTGAAGAAAATAAGAAAGGTGTTTGCCACAATATGAATTTTAATACAACAGCGAAAAGCTGCTATCATACTAAACACACTCCTGAAGTTAAATAGTAACAATAACTCAATATAATAGTACATATTATAAATATTTATGAATTTAAAAAAAAAAGGTATGAAAAAATAAATAAAAATGGCAAGCAATAGAATAAATATAAACAACAAACTTGGTTTTCAACTGAAACATTCAGAAAGCAAAAAAGACAAAAAGAAAAAAGAAAGTAATCAAATATTCAGAATAAACAGAATATTCATAAATATTTATTCACACATCATAGTATTTCTAATATTGCATTAATATTTAAACGTAGCCTTTAAGTATTTGAGTAAGCACTGCGTCAGGATTTCTCAGTAATTATTTAAAGACAGATTAATTAAAACAAAATGATTAAAGAAAAATTACAAGCATTAAAACAAACATAAACAGCTAATTTATGCAAATGAGTAACAATGCTTGCTGGTTTTTAGGTATTTCAAGTTATTTCTATCAATGCAGGTACTATTTAAGCAAACATTCAGAAAATAAAACAAAAAGTGAAGTAATATAAAACTATTTATGAAATTGGTGAATCAGTTTTATATTAGTATTACTGATATAGAAGTTAAAACTTAATTTTAATTTTAGTGTAAGTTTTAGTAACTTTGTGTTTTTGTCATTTTAATTGTTTTTAATTCTGTCTAAATTTTTATTTCAGCTTTTTTTTTTTTTTAATAAACCAAGTTAAACTAAAATGTGAAACCTTGGCAGCTGAAAAAACAAACAAACAAAAAAACATTTTATTTCAGTACATGTTTATTTTAATGTTTTAGTTAACTATAACAACCCTGATTTGAATCACCAAATCAACTTCAATTCATTTCATTTACTTTAAATTAAATATTATAATTTAAATTTATATCAGAATTAAACCGGACCATCTCACAGACTGTACTATGCCGTAAAGGCCACATATATTCTGTTGAAGTGAGAAAAATAATCAGAGATAATGTTAGTAACGCAGCAGCATTCATCTCCGTGTGAACACAGTATTAACGCTCCGGTTATGCCACGATCTCTGGTATTCTGTGATCTCTGAACATACATTACTCTTGGTTTTTATTTCTCTTAAGATGAGCGCAAGTGCGGGAACAGCATGTGTAGGTGGAGCGGCTCTGTGAAGCTGACCCCTGACGACCCATCTCTCGTGTTTGAAGAGTCTGTGCTTTACTAGAGAACGGGCCGAGAGATAACCGACCCACTCACGCACTAAACATCTTAACCAACACAGAGACAAGGGTTCCCAAGAGACAGCCAGACTTCACAGCTGAAACACCACGTCCTCCAAACGCTCTGTCAGTCCAGGTTTCTTCATGTCCTGACGTGTCAGTGATCCGGACTCTGGGACGATTGGTTTCCGGAAACAAAAGCAAGCTTTGTCCTCAAAAAAAAAAAAAAAAAAAAGCTGGACTTTTCTTGAGAGCCTAGATTAAATTTCTGACCAGAGTCGAAGAACCTTTATCATGGACAAACTCAGGAATATTCATCTGAATTATCAACACTGGAAATAAATAAATAGGTGTAGAAACTATTTTCACTAGTAAATTTTAGGGCCGGGTAAAACAAAAAAGTATCTTGATTCTCATTTTTACAATTCTATGGAACTGTTTTGATAGAGGCACACAAGCTACAATTCCAGTTTCAACATTATTTATTATTCAGACATCGTTCTTTAAATACATTAAGACCCAACAGCCTAAACATCATTATGCTATCTTTAATACTTCTTGAGTTACAGGCATGCAAACTTTGGAGAAAAGTGCTTTTATAACTTTAGTTAGTGTGTAAATTTCTGAGGGAGGGGCTTCATAAAACCAGGAAATCAGAGCGTTCATGATTTTTTTTTTTTTTTTTTTTTTTTTTTAAAAACAAAGCATTAACACCCCATAACACAATCAAGCCTAGAAAAAAAGCAGGTCAACCACCCCTTTAATAAATACTGTAACAAATATATTGCTTATTGTTAGTTAAAACATTTGTGTCCCTATGCCACTGCTGAAAAACTGGCATGCATGGAGAATTGTTCTGTAGTCGTGTTCTGAAACTGAATTGTGAGGTGTTTCTGCATAACAAACACTCAGTCTTTTCATGCAACTGTTGCATTAACCTTCAGCAGAGAAAGTGAACAGTAAGAACAGAAAAACCCATCATACTAGCTCTAAAGCGTCAGTCAATTAAAGCCAGCTGCTCAGTTTAAACTCCCAGCTTAAACAAACCCATGACAAACCACACAGCGCCAGATGACAAGAGCCTTACACCACACAACAGCTAATGATTCTGATGATCACATGATGAACAGCATGATAGCATGTGTTTTATGCTCTTTAAATGCCATCAGATGTGTAACACTTAGTCAAACGCGGCTGGACTACATGCACTGGAATGACCACAGAAGAAAAGACAGGAAAACCCAAACATGCAGTTGTTATAGTCTTCCAAAAGGGTTCCTAAGGCTCCTTGACACAAAACTGTGCAAAGAAATGAGCAATGGACAGGTCTGATCCACGCAGTCTTCTAAAACAAGAGAAGCTTCATTGAAAACCTGTTACGACTGATAACAACAGTTTAACTAAACAGAGCTGTGATTTAGTTATCGTTGGCACTACAAAGAACTTAATCAATATGCAAATGAATAGCATCACTACTACAACCGCCCCAGTGATAGATAACCTTATACCATTTCTGCAAAATTACGTGTAAAGCCACTCGAACACACAGAATTTCCACTGCCTTAAAATATAAATAAATTAATGTAAATAAAAAAATAAATAAATTCGATTTTTAAATTATTAATTTAAAAAAAATTGCTATAAAGTAGCAGAAATTGTGATAATGGGAATCATAGATAAATAGACAGATATACAGACAGACAGACAGATTCGATATTCAGTTCGGCTTATAGTAACATTTGATTCACTAAAAAGAACCAAGCATCTGATAAGATTCATTCATTTGTGATTCGGTATGCAGATTAATTTAATAACTGTTCTGGGCTTCGTTTTCCCAAAAGCATCGTAAGCCTGAATTGATCGTAGCTCCATTGGTTTCAATGGGTCTTCGATGTACTTAAGCTTACGTTGCTTTTGGGAAACACAGCCCTGACTGATTCAAGTACTTTTGATTCACTAAAAGTGACTCATAAGAATCATTCTTTTATTCAGTAGCAGTCTTGGACTTAACAGTATTTTAAGTATTTGGTACTAAAATTGAAGACTGAAAACCAATGAACCAATGAATAAAATCATTTAGTTCTGGTACTAGGGCTGCACGATTAATCGAATACGACTGTCATGCACATCTTGTCAGTAAAGCTGGTTCTGTGATTAGTAGTAAATCACCTGCTTTCAGGTGGAGCAGCATTTACTACACAGAGCCGTAGTTCTCTGACAAGCTACGCAAAAAAAAATAAATAAACAAACAAATAAATAAATAAATAAATAAATAGCAGACCATATAATCGTACGATTATGAAACCGGAAAAAAAATTGTTCGCGATAATGACAGCTGTTTGTGTAGCTTCTCAGTGAACTACGGCTGTGTAGTAAATGCTGCTCCATCTGAAAGCACCTGAAAATACCACATTTAATAACATGTTTTTACTCCAAGCTAACTTCATAACGTTAGTCGAGTGTTTGAAATAAATCCTTCTGTGAGATGATGTGGTTTCTTACACAGAATATGGCACACAACATATTTCATAGTGTTCCAAGCAGTGATAAAGATAAAGGATAAATGTTGATTAGCATTGCATTATAGATAGGGATGGTACCAAGAACCGGTATTTTTTTGGACCGGTACGTAATTGGGTCAATACCAGACTACCGATAAGCTTCAGGACAAACAATACTGTTATCGATACTTGGGTTGTTTTATCTTCGTATACTTCAATGTTAAATGACGAATTAGTAGCACTTGAGAGTTAGTAAATGACGATACAATTTTCATTTCTGGGTGAACTATTCATTTAAATGTTAATAAAATAAAACACAAAAAGAAAAATAACTCACTGCTGACTGAAGAACTTTAACACATTTGCTAAAATTCAGCAGTATTAAAATAACTTTCCACATCATAACTTTTTGTACCAAATAGTATCGATAACAGTATTGATAAGCAGTATCAGTATCGATAAAATGTAAACGATACCCATCCCTAATTATACATATACTTTATTATAATGAAAATTATAATAACAAACTCAGATAAACCGTATATTGCAGTAGTTGTGTGTTTATTAGTCACGTTGAATCAATGAAAGTAGTTCAGCAACCGCTATAGGGATTTCCTGGCTTTCTTCTGCTGGGCGTATTTGGGGTTTCCACATGAGAGCGCCCTCTGGCCTTCGGATGGAGATTTACTGCTGATCACAGAACTGTGCTTTACGGAAAGATACCCATGACAATCGCAGCTTCTGTCTAATCGCGATTTTGTTTTCATTTCGATTTATCGTGCAGCCCTTGCTGGTACTATTAACAACTTCCTTCTGTAATATTTAAAATAAATTTTCAGTAAATATGCAGCTGATATGAAGTCGTACATACAATTTCCTTCAAATGCATAACAGATCTCGTTTCCGCTAGGGTTCCCAGCTTCCCACACGGCGAGCCGCAGATCGTCACAAACTCTCTCAGTCTCCAGAAGGAACGGTGGCGCTGCCAAAGAGTCAAGTACCCAGCCTGCTCTGCTCCACTGGCCCATCCTGTGGCTCTCAGCCTGACGGGGCATCAGCAGACACGCCACAGATGTTCATTAACATCTCACAAACAGCCCTGACAATCTGCTCTTAGATGACTGCCATCAGTCCTCACGCGCTCCAGAGAAACAGAGAAACAACAGTCAGCGACGGCGTGCCGCTCTGCAGCACCGCACCAAAACAACCACAAAACACAAATAAATCATGCACACATTTAACAGTGAAGCGTGTCATTTCTATACTGTGCACAGCATGCAAGAGCGCGGTTTCATCTACTGAAGCACACATGACGCTCTCACTATATGAGGAGGACATGAATATGTAAACATCTCCAGAGTCACTTCATGAGCATTTTACCGTTTCATTTGACAAAACCTACTGTCATATCATACACACACAGAAACTTAAATGTCTTCACCGCAAACAGTCAAAAAAGTCTGGTTTGACCTGAAATTATTACTATTCTACAGTAATAATATTAATAATAATAATAATAATTATTATTATTATTTAAACTTTAATTTTTAAGGACTAATCACACAATTATTGTTCCTTGTTGTGCAGCACATTGTTTGTCTAACTTATTTGATTAAAGATAAAATACATTTGCTTTATGACTTAATTTAATTACCAGAATAATTAAAATACACAACACAAAATTTCTGAAAAAAAATAAAAAAATAAATAAAATAAATTCATAGGGCCCTATTATTATAAACAAATGAATAAATTAAATTGTTTTTATGAATTGAATTATTTTGATTAAAACATTAAAATGGAAACTGAAAACTGAAAAATTGTTACATAAATTGTATGTTTCATGACTTCAATTAATTAGAAATCCTTTTTGATTAATACAATTTAAATGAACTATTACAATGGAGTCCAGAGAAAATAAACAGAAAATAAAAATATGTAAAAAAAATAAAAATAAAAATAAAAACTATTGGGAAAAAAAATGCAACAGAATATCAGATTTCATGTGGTCCTACAAAATATGCAGTATACCACCAGGGAAACCCACAATGCTCAACATGACTTTCCACTTATAAATAACAATGAAGCCACTACTGATACATGTTCAAATGTTTATCTTTGCATAATGCAACTTCATATGCTACTACTTAAAACTATTATACATTTACACATAGCACTATTTTATTCAAACCAAGACAGGGAGAACTACATTAGGAACCAAGATAGAAGTACTACTACTTTTTAATAATAGTACACCAGTATTTCATTTCAAATATAGCTAGTGTATTCAGAAAGCTGGTCTACAAGTTTACTTATAGCTCTCTTCATAATAAACTGGTACAGAGCATAACTGAATCATTTAAAACAGGAAAAACTTCACTTTAAGTATCAAAACAGGAGCGTTTGATTTAGTAAGCACTTACTAGGGCTTCATCTGTTGTGTTTAATAAAGGATGGCGAGAGATATTCAGCCTCAAAACCCATTTTAGCAAATTTGGACACAGATGGTGACCAACTGGAGATGTGTGAGAGCTGAAGGTCAGGAGGCCTCGAGCAAACACACTTATTACTGGAGCTTCTGGCTTCATATAGTCGAAGCCCTTAAGGTGTTTTCAGCTCATGCACGATCAGAGCAACCCTCCACTTCAAGAAGAGTTTATTTCAGCAGTTTAACTTTCAAAAATCCTTCGAATCTCTTTCAGTGAGGCGTGCAGAAAAAGCACACGGTGTCGAGCATCTGAGTACCCAAAACCAGGTTTTTATGAGCATAATCTGCTGAGTTCATGAGTGTTACATCAGCTTTGGGTTTACAGCCCATAATCACTATCTCTAGACATTTCAAAACGGGAACAGGAGTATAACGGGATATTATATATTCACCCTCATGTCGTTTCAAACCAGTTATGACTTTAATTTCCTTTAAACAAAACAACAGCAACACCATGAAAGTAGCCAATAAGACTTGCAATATTCATCTGAGGTCATACACCCATACAATAGATGTGTCTAAGGAAAAATCCCCCCCAACATTTTTTTTTGTCCTTTTTAAACCTTTACAATCAGACACTAGGAACTGTTGATGTATGGGAAAATAAGAGTTTGGAAAAGGGCTGCATGATATTGGAAAAAACTGCCAATATTTTAATTTTCTGCAATATATTGCAATATGAAAAAAATAGCCTTTCAAAAATATTTGAAAGAGTTAGTGGGGTGATTTTTTTGGGAGTGCATCTACATAGAAATTTAAAAGTAATAAAAAAGCTAAAAATAAAATAAATAATTACTAATAACAAAATAAATATAATTACTTGCCTCACCACAATAAATAAATAAATAAAATGTTTATATTTTTGCATTAAAAATAAGTAAATAAATTGATTAATTAATAAAAAAAAATAGAATGAACTAAAATATGAAAATCATTGTTGTTGTTTTGACCCATGTAACAAATGAAATTTAAAAATTTTAAAAATGAAATGGCAAAAACTAAGTTCAAACATTAATGAAGGTGCAGAAATTGAATAATGTAAAATAACACTGCATACTCTTGCACTAAGCCACATCACAATAACAATTTTATTTTGATCTGTCATGCAGCTCTAACAACATGAGGGTGAGGAAGACAAAGACTATTCCTTCAAGATTTTACCAGTCTGACTTTAAGAAGGCATTCACACAGAAAGCATTGATTAATTTAAAATAAATCAAGATGCTGGGCAGTGAATTGGGGGGAAAAAGTTGTTTTTTTGTTGTTTTTTTTACATTAAGTGCATAAAATAAGTTTGATGTCTTAAAGACATGAGAGCAACAGTCAAACACATCCTCATGCACACACTTGTTTTCATTTTTTGTAAGCCAATTTGTAGAAGCAAATGACAGATCATCACCTTCAAACTATTATACATATTAGCATTTTTTTTCCTCCAAAGATGACCAAAATGAACCACTTGAACGTACATGCATGAGGTCATTTCCATCCACACACACACACACACACACACGCGCGCGCGCGCACGCACGCCTGGCTGTCAAACACAAACCCTTCAGACGAGGCTACTGCAAAACGTAACGGTTGGAAATGTATCAGCCAGCAGCAATTATGCTTAATGTTAGCAGCATGGAGCAATTTGAGAAAACAAAGTGAAACGTCGCCCAAACATGATGAGGAAGAACTTCAGTTAAGCGATCTGTTAGGCAAAAATGTAAAACGGAGTTTAGTTGTTTACATCTTGCCACGTTAACAGAATTTAGGCGCGCTCATGGTGATGCATTCATCAGCGATTTCAGAACTAATGCTTCAATCAGAATTTCTTCAGTTTTCCAATATAAGCTTTACTTTTACAGATGATTTGTGTAGCACTGAAGGATGGCATTCAGCGAGTCACAGCTGTGAGCGTCACGGTAGGAGCTCTTTAGGTAAGATATGTGGCTTTATTCATGGCAATTAGTCAATACTGGCAGATCAAGTCAGTGGAAGAGGGAGTCGCAGGCACTTCATTCCAACATAAACACCTCATTAGTTCGCAGAGCCGCCTCGCCTGGGAACCGACGCGGCTGCATAATGTTTACATGACCATCCCTTGGCAATACAAGGCTGTGTTGGAATCTGTTCGGCTGCGCTTTCCCGAATCCCTCCCTTGCATTTTCACACTGCCGAACTGAGGGATGATAGTTAGACATGAGGACAAGTTTGGGTTTGGCAAATCTCTACATGACCAGAGCGGCCCGAATGAGTGATGGATCTATTGTGTTCTGCTACAAGAGCACTGGATTGGTCTGGAGCAAACTGCAAGACCTCAAAAAAACCCTTTTTTAATAAACTCGACTTGTTATTTTCCTCTCAGCCGCAGCGTTCGGTACCTTGATGTTCCTGAGCGTGTTTTCATAAGATATGACTGTAATTTCATGCCATAACCCATCAAAAAATAAACTATAACAAAGAGTTACTGACTCATTTCCTTCCATTGAATTCTGATTAAACAAATACAAAAGAAGTACTTTGTCGTTCTATGACGTGAAACGGCTTCTTCAAATAAAATGACCTTTCAAAAGGAAAATAAGATTAGGAAATGACAAAAACTGATATATTCAGCAATTCTAGATATGATTTTACATTGCTTAATTAAATTATGTCAATTGTTTTTTTTCACCTGTTTGAGCCTCTGCGAGGCAAACACTCCAAGTACGATTGCTTGTAAAAAAATAAAAGCATAAGCCACTTTAAGTAACATTTGCTCAGTGACTTCCACTCAAAAACTGCTAGTAAATTTCACAATTAATTACAAGCAAATGGCGAATAACACATTGAATTAATTGTGAAATTTTGAAGCGGAAAGACTGAAATAGTAGTGTCCTGTTATTTTTTTTACAGTGTATTTAGTAAAAAATAAAATCAATCATAAAAATGACCGATACTTTTGATGTAATAAAGGGACGGTTCCGCCAAAAATGAAAATTCTGTATGGATATACTCAAGTTACGTACAATTTTGTACAACATGTTTATTTTCTCTGTGACACTTTTTTTCCTACTGTGTTGGCAGCAAATTCTTAAGACATTCTCAAGGGTGCGGAATATAACCTTGAAGGAGCGGGACTAAAAAAAACAAAAAAAAACAGGCCTCTACTACCAGCAACTGTTTGATTATCAACAGCGTTGGGGGTAATGCATTACAAGTAACGCGAGTTACGTAATCAGATTACTTTTTATTTCTTCAAGTAACATTACTTTAAATTTACAAGAAAATATGAGTTACTTGATCATTTCACTTTTGCTGTGAAAGGGCTTTTACATTTACTTTTTTATATTAAAAACAAACAAGCAAGCCCTGCCCAGATTTAAAAAGTAATGCAAAAGTAACATAACATTACTTTCCAGAAAAAGTAACAAAGTAACGCAATTAGTTATTTTTTTAGGGAGTAACGCAATATTGTAACACATTACTTTTAAAAGTAACTTTCCCCACACTGCTTCAAAATACCTTGTTTTGTGCTCAGCAGAAGAAAGAAACTCATACAGGTTTGGAACAACTTGAGGGTGAGTAAATAATGACAGAATGTTCAAATTTGGGTGAACTGTCCCTACCTAATTCGTCTTACTAATCACTTTGCTGTTAAAAAGTTGACAAATGATCCAAAACAGCAAACCAGAAATTCAATTGGCTTTGCTCTAAATGACAACATCAGTGTTGTTGTACTTTCACGAGTCACGCCTTTGCAGAGCGAGTATCCATTACTCTAGAATAGCTAACAAAGAGCAGCACTCATGTATTTTCTGGATGGTGCAGCCGGATTCTGCTCAAAGGCAGGGCCGCGTGTGCAGGAGTTTCCTCCGCGTTGCCATTTGCATTCGGCTGCAGGAACTTTGGCCAGCAGTGTAATGACTTCAAAATCCTGCACTGCGCTGCCAACGTTATTACAAACTCCACTCAAGTGAAGGTTATATAACCTGAAAAGTTGAAATGCCAGAAAAGCTATTGCAATATTGGCGACTTTGTGCGAGGAGAAAACAGTTCCTCGTGTTGGCTGTTTTACAGTTTTTCGATTCACGTACCTCTGCTGGGGTGGAAAATCCTCCCCTGCCGTCCACCGCCTGATTAAACACACGTGTTCGGGCGGCCAGAGTAGCTGCTCTTTTCTCTGACAATGAGCATGTCAACAATGGAAGAGTGAAGAGATACTACTAAAATAAAAGACAACGCACCAACATCATAACGTGGTGGACAATAAACAAGTAATATTAACAAAATCATGTTTTAGTGCGACATCATCATAATAAATTGGTAAATATGAATGAATAAAACTGGCTGGCACTGGCTGTTAATTGTTTTTTTAAGGAATTGCCACAGAATTTAAAATGACATTAAATTATGAAACCGATTATTCAGATTTTGATATCCGATTAGATGAGCCATGATTGTGAAAAGCTTTTAACAAACAAGGGGAATCTAATTTTTAAAGTCAAAAATAACTTGGTCATATTATTATTATTTTTGCTTATGTGGAAAATGGTGGCAACTGCAAATAAGTAAAAGGCACTGAATGAACGAACAAACGAACGAATGAATGAAACATAAATAAAATAATTGTATTAGTATTAAATTATTTTTTAATTATTAGTAAACAGTTTATTAACAACAGTAATTTAAGGTAACAGATTAGAGATTATTTTAACTGTGGTAAAATAACTAACAGCAAACATAGCAATAACTATATAATAATAATAATAATAAACAACAACAAAAAAATTAAAATGGCAGCAACAAACCATTAAATGGCACCAATATTAATAATAAAATGTATTTATAATGTGCCTCTCTTATACTCAAACTGCAAAAAAAAAATCATAAACATTTAAATTATTTAAATGGTTAAGAATTAATATTAAATAAATTGTTTTATTTATTAACATTAATGTTTATTTAGAATAGTTGTCAACTTGGAAGGAAGGAAGGAAGGAAGGAAGGAAGGATATATTGATATAGAATTTTGCAAAGACTTTGAATAGTTCAGACTATAAATGAACCAAAAAGTTCAGTCACAAAATTCTGGACCCAGGTTGTCCTTTTCTAAAGTCAGAAATTCATCTGTCGATCCATGAAAAGCTTAAACTCACAGTTTGTCGTGACCATGCGGGCCTGTGCTGGGCTGCTTCATTAATCCACAGTTTAGTTCAGTTAAGTCTGCCTCTGGCTTCAACATCTAACATGGTGATTAACAAGTACTCCAAGCCAGCTTCCTTTGATCCACAAAATCTGTCAAACATGCCTCCTACAATCACAACCTAACATATCAAAATCTGCTCAGTTTCTATGAATCACGACCTCATCTCCCAGAGGATGAAATTACCATCAGACGCTCTGTAGCTCCACGACACCTCATCATATTCATTCATCAGTTTGATAAACAATGCCGAGGGCAGGGTTAGAAATTAACCAGGGCTGGGGGCAAAAACACCAGCGGACTGACAAAAATACACCAGATATTCAAAACAAAAAAAATTGCTCTACACGAATACCTGTTAGTTTAAGGTAGGTATGCACCGATATGAAAATTTTGGTCGATACCGATAATCCTTTATGAATGAAAGTCGATAACCGATATGTTGGCCGATGAACCTAAATCCAAATTTTTGTATAATTTTTGAGAGCCTGATTACAAAAAAAAAGTCTCACCATTAAAAGCCATTAAAACACTTCAACATAAATTAAACATAGAGCAGCCTTACAAATAAATAAAACAATGCTTAAATAACGGACAACATTACTTAACGTTATATATTTTATTTTTTTTTTTTTTAAATCACGTGCCATGGATAAATTAAATGGAATAGATAAAAATAAAAATAAAAATAAAAGTGGTAGTTGTTATTAACATGCACACAAAAATAGGGGTATTGTTTCTGTACCTAAAGGTACATTTGCCATGAAAGTACCCTGTAAGGTACAGAATAAGGTGACAACTGCGGACCTTTGTTTTAATTTAAAGGTACAAAATCAGTTCTGACAGCAAAGGGTACATAACTGCACTTTTAACAAGCTTGAGGTACAGGCAAATTATGCAGCAAATCACAGATCACAAAATCATCATTTAAACAGAGTGCGTGTTTATTGAATAAAAAAGGCTACTGGTAAACTTCCATCTAATTCTTGGTCGGTATGACCTATAAGTTCCATTATAAACTTAGCTAGGATTTCACATTACATTTTCATGCAAATTATAACTGGATAGATTTAAAATATAATATCAATATAGGATCATGATATAGTCTATTCAAGTACCAATAACACTGTAAAACATAACAGTGAAATTCGCTAATTCTAAGTTACTAGAAATTAATTTCATCTATTATTTCCATACAGTCTATGATTATTACATCTATGGTTGCACACAAAATATTTAAAAGAAATGAGCTTAATTTATGATTTGTAATATTGTTTTTTTTTTCTCAAGAAGTCACGTTTGTATAACATAGGGCTCTAGGTTATTATGCTTTATATCTTCCATAACTAATTAGCCTAAATAAACTGTATTATATTATTACATACTTATTTAGTTATGAAAGGTAATATATTAAATACATAAATTTTTTCATATTTTTCAAAATACATAAATATTTCATATTAAGCCAACATTAACCCTTTTAAAAGTAATTACTTTTAATCGAGGGCAAATATTATCCAGGTATTTTTCAAAAACCGGCGATGAAATTTACTAATTCTGCCGAAGCCCCAGTGAACAAAGGGGCTGAGGAGCGTTTATAACGGCTGTTTTGTTAACATTTTACACTGTTATTTGCTCCTCACGTTTTCTTGTTTAAAATTCATTCTAACAAATTGTTGTCATGCTTTTGAGATCAATCTTCTCAGAGCAAAGGCAGTGAGTTCTGCAAAACTAATACGAGCCTAAAATGAAGTAGAATTCACATTAAACAAATTGATGGGCTTTTGTGTTGTACGAGATGTAATTTGTCACGCTATAAACATTTATTTAAATACTTTGTTCTTCAGTTTTTATTTGTTGATGAATTGCTATTAATACAAATGCAATGATGACCAGAAATGACCAGCAGCACAAACGTTAAGTCTTCTGAAGCGATACTATACTTTGTGAATATTAGATTGAAATTTAAACAAATAGTGAATACACCGCACAGATGAAAAATAAACCCCAACTAACCTTCCACAAGAATGACTTATTTCTACTTGCACTTATGCTAAAGTTGCTTTGGGTTTTTAATAAAGATGTCAGGTAATTGCTACTGCTAAGTTTGTAGTGGTTGAAAGTCTTCTTATTATGATTCATAAAAATAAGTGGTCCATAAATGTTGTTTAATTGTGAGTTAAATTTCCCTAATTTTGTGTTTTGTCTTCAGGAACAATTCTGTCATCAGTCATTCAAGCTTTGATCCTGGCAGATCTATCTGTAAAGAAGACTCAGCAAATTTTTTCAAGACACACAAGGTAGGACACGTCAGGACAACTTTATATTTACTTGGAAACATCTTAACCTTTTAGCTGAGATCAGCATAAATGACTAAATAGTTGAACATTTGAGAGGTCTTAAATGCATAGTCCACTAAAAAAAATTAAATTATGTCATGTTTACTCACTCTCATGTTGTTCCAAACCCATTTTGAATGAATTTTATCCATCTCCAGACAAATGTATATATTTTTGATATTCTTTCATCATTTTTGTCTATCCATTGGAAGTCTAGGCAATCTTTATTTTCATGGTTCCAAAAGTTTTTAATTTAGGCTTTAATACACATAATAAAAAATCCTCAGCTCAAGCTTCTTGGTCAATCTTGTGTCTTTAGAAGACTTGAAACCACTTTATTCAACTGTCTTTATGTACTTCATGAAGCTGAATACTGGTTGCCTAAACTTTCAATGGATTGACAAAATGGTGAGAGAGTATTAGAAATATCTTCATTTTTGTTCCAAAGATGAACAAGATTCGTATGTGTTTGGTACGACATGACAGCGAGTAAATTATGATCATTTTTCATTTTGGAAAAAATGAAAATTCTGTCATTAATTACTCACCCTCATGTCTTTCCAAACCTGTAAGACCTTCGTTCATCTTCGAAATGTTCCCAGACCCAGAAATGTAGCAACGACATCTATACAACAGTTCATGTGACATCAGTAGTTCAACCTTAAATTTTACAAAACTACGAGAATACTTTTTGTGCGCAAAGACAACAACAACAACAAAAGCGACTTTATTCAACAATTCCTCTCCTCCAAATCATGCCTTCCGCTGTTATCGAGAGTATCTCTATGTAAACAATGCATGCGCAGAGCCTTGTTTCAATGCAGAGGAACACACACGCATGCGCCGTCATACTCTCCATAATGGCACCCTAGGGGTGACGCAAAGGAGAAGAATTGTTGAATAAAGTCATTATTTTTGTTTTCGTTGCGCACAAAAAGTATTCTCGTAGCTTTGGAAAATTGTGGTTGAACTACTGATGTCACATGGACTTACTATGTTTCTGGGTCTGGGAACATTTCAGCTGTGTTGCGATCTACGGATGGTCAGAAAGCTCTTGGATTTCATCAAAAATATCTTCATTTGTGTTCCAAAGATGGAACGAAGGGTGAGTGATTAATCACAGAATTTTCATTTTTGGGTGAACTATCACACTGTAAAACATTTGAGGAAACAAACTAATTTTTTTTAAGTTAGTAGAACTTAATTTTTTTTATGACAAGTAGGGCGGGGCTGAGAGCCATGGGAGCCAATCCAAGCCTCACTTCCACGATCCCACCCCACTCATCACAATAATAATTATATACAACTTGCTTCCATAAACAGCACATTCATTCAGATCTTTATAGTTAAGTGCTAGTTTGCAACAGCACACTTTTATTTTCCTTGTTGTCTGATGCAAAGCATGCTGGGAACTAGAAAATGCAATCATTTTAAAGTTCACCTTACTACAACAACATTTTGAGTTTACAGAACTTATTTCAATTAAGTCTAATGAACGTTCATTATTATTTGAGTGAAATGAACTCATTTCACTGTTTGGTTTTACAGTGCACTTTTTTCTTACTGTACTTCAATAAAGAACCTTAGATTGTTAAATTAAATAGTAATGTAAATGAACAAATTCAATTCAAGCTCTAAAACATTCAGCCCTGAAAAACCTGCTGATAAACCACACTGAAAGTTATGATGTTAAAATTAAAGTACTACGGTGTTTTAAAGTGCCCCTATTATGCCATTAAGGTTTCTAATATTGTTTTATGAGTCTCCTAAAACAGGTTTACGTGCATCCAAGGTCAAAAAACACTTTAGTTTTCTCAAAAAAATTGATTTAAATTTTACCTCATTTCTAAATGATTCGTAAACAACTCGTGCAAAGCAGTTCGAAGAATCAGTCTCTCTAAACCCTTTATTTATCGTGCACTGTCAGCTTCACAACTTTGCTGATAGTTTAATGTTCACATATAGCTACATGACACACTGCATGAAAGGTAATATTCAAAAAGGCATAATAGGGGCACTTTAAATGGGCACATACCTTTGAATAAACACTTCTCTGATCCTTCACACCATTATTGTCATTTATGAAAATTTAAATATGATGTCCGCTTTGTTTAAATAATGATATTTGGTGACATACACTAACAATTTTTTTTACTGCATTTAGAAAAGGGAGCCTGATCAGGTGCCATCTTTGCTGTTAAGGAGGAAGAGTGAACAGTCTTTAAACCCATTTGATGTTTTGATTGCATCTGAAGATGATGCCTGCAAAGTCTTGGGTCAGTTCACAGGTGCTGTTTTTTGTACTAATGTATTCCCTTAGTTACAGTATACAAACCTCTTAAAGTCTGTATAGAATGTGCTGTTAATCGTAAGGAAAGCTCTTTTTTTTGGCATAAAATTATCCACTGTGTTTCAAATTATTTAGCAGTTGTTTGTTATTATTATAAATGATATTTAACATTTAAATGGATTTTAAACATTTCCTTTGTGTGGTCTTTACTGGTTTGGTAAAAAGTTTGATAAGATAGCTTAAAATTGTATTTTTTTGACTAAACAGCCCACTGATTTTGTTTTATGCTTCAAAACATTTGTTGTGCTTCAATAAATACTTAAAATTCTCCTGTTTTGTCATGATTTGTTTGTGCCAGTGTTTTTGCTTAGTGTTATGTAACGTTATTGCTTTGAGTTTGATGAACTTAAATGGTTTGAGGAAACCGATTGCCTTCAGTGGTTTAAGTAGCTATATAGTAGTTAAGACTTAGTTAGATTTAGCCCCTTTCGCACCGCTTTAGTTCCAGAACTAAAAGTACAGTACTAAAGTACTGGGACGATTTTGCACAAACTATTTCCCAGTACCATTTAAAGGGTTGCATTCGCACCGACAGTGGGTACTAAGAAGTGACGTAAGCCGGTCGATAGCGACGTCATTTGTGCGCGCCATTCAACAACGAAAATAAAGAAGAACAACGTTAACAACCGGAGGATGGAGGACGCTGTGATCGGAGCTGTGTTTTTGTTGTGTCTTGCGGGGTTCACAATAATGGACATGGAATGTCGACGTAACTTATACGTCAAGCGACTGAAAGATCGGAAAGGAGTTCAAAATGTTCAAAAGTGCCTGAACTTCAGCGTCCCTCCATCTATCGCTGTTCTCCGTTCTTGCGAAATATATGTTGATGCGATGTTTACACAGTATGTGTTTACACTGCGTTTTAAATCATGGCGGGTGAGGGTGTTTTCGTACGCGTTTAGCCAATCAGCGTACACTTACGTCACGATAGTTCCTCTGGAACTGTTTTAGACCCTACTCTGAAGTAGGAGTTAATTAGTTCCTCCAAACGGAGTTCTGGGAACTAAAACAGTTCCTAGTTCCCGCGGTGCGAACACGCCAAAAAGTGGGTAGTTCCACAATTAGTTTGGGTACTATGAAAAGGTTCCTGCGGTGCGAAAGGGCCTTTTGTAACCCAAATTCAAACGGAGCAGAATAAAATAAAAAACTTAATTGTTTACTCAAATAATTGATTAGGCAATACTTAAAAAAAAAAAAGAAAAAGTAAAAGTAAATTTAACTCCGTGTATATGAGTTTACAGTACTCATATCTTAAATGGTTTAAGGCAATCAGTTTCCTCAAATGGTTTGAGTTACCATAACTTGTTGGGTTATACATTGAATATTAGAAACATGGACTGCCTCTGTGTTTTGTATTTAAAAATGGTTAACAAAATGCTCACAAAGCCTAATGCTTCTGAAGCAATTAAATCACCCCATGCAAGTGAACTTTTTCACTCAGAAATATTACGTTTTTTAGGACAAATCAGTTCAGCAGAACATTACTTGAATGCTATGGAAAAATATCAGGATGTAATTTTAAATCATACCAGGACACAAAGGTACATTTCTATCACTAGGGGTGCATAAATGTTCTTTTAGAGGTTCAAACAAGGAGGTACAAAAATGTGCCAACGTTCCGAGGTACATTGCTGTACCTTACTAGAGGTATATACCTTTATAGGTACATTCCTGTACCTTGATTTGTGTGTATATGCATAAAATAAACATTACTACCTACAATTGCACAAAAGGCCGCAAATGCACAAGTGAACTTAACTGTGCTAGTCATGAATGTGTAGCTCCGTTGTGGATGCACTTCCAATAACAACACGCTAAAACAAGTAATCCACACCCCTCCAGTCCATCAGTTAATGTCTTGAGAAGACAAAAGAAACAAATCCATCAAGACATTTTTAACTAAAATACAAGTCCATAATTCCATAATAACGCTTCCTCCAGTGAAAAAGTGCATCTGCTGTTGTCTCTCACATCAAAATCCAGCCACATATTTGTTTAGAGCCGTCTTGGCTTGATCTGTGCAGATTTCTCTCCTGATTCAGACCAGACAACTTTTTCACTGGAGGAAGTGTTATTATGGATTATGGATTCATATTTTGGCCTAAAGCAACGGTTTAAAGTTAAAATGTCTTGATGGATTTGTTTCTTACAAACACACAGCTTTTGTCTTCAAGATGTTAACTGATGGACTGGAGTGGTGTGGATTATTGTGATGTTTTTATCAGCTGTTTGGACTCTTATTCTGACGGCACCCATTCACTGCAGAGCATCCATTGCTGAGACACTGATGCAATGCTACATTTCTCCAAATCTGATGAAGAAACAAATTCATCTACATCTTGGATGGCCTGTACAACAAAAAGACACAATGCAATGACCAAATGAATGTGCAAGGGTGCTCTAAAAAGAATGAAATGTAAAGATGCTTTTCCAAGAAGGTTTTATTACACAAACCGTCTAAAATACACAAGAAAACCTGGACAAACTAGTTCTCTAAACAGTATACTGTTGAAAAAAAAATACACACTTTGGTCACCGAAAACCGGTTTTGATAGTGTTGCTTGAAAGACTGACATGAGCTACAGCACTTCAGCAACTCGAGATGGGTGTCAGACGTAAAAGCAAACAAGGGTTAGGAACAGGTCACTGCCGTCTGTGGAGGGCAACGCTGGCGGTCTTCTGTGTCATGCTTTATAAATAGAAACAGCCAAGAGATGTCCGTCTCTCCACCTATCCTAAATCACCCTCCTCAAAATGGGTCATTCTGATAGACAGAGCCGCACGTCAGGAGACAAATGGCGACACCAAACACAAAGACAAACCTCGCTGCTACTGCAATTTCAGCCATCCTGAAGTGCATTTCGGGACAAAAATTCAAAGCAAGAACCAAACAATACTCTTATCTAACCATGACTGGGCTTATTCGGCAAGCAAAAGGACATGGAGGGGAATGTAAGGAAGAATTGAGCTTCTCCGAGCACAAACAGTAGAAAATAGCCCTGCTTTGAAGCCTCTCTTTGTTGTGCTGTTCAAAACCGGTGAAGTAGTCTGTGCCATTGCTGACCTATCTTAGCATGCAAAAAAGATGTTTGGGTGTTCATCTTCTTGAGGCAAATTGCTATTAAATAGAACACAAGTGCAACTATTTATTTAGAAGGTTTTCAGGAACAACCTGTAGACAATTCTAGATACCTTTGCTTTTAATTTTATTGTACATTTGCAGTAAAAGTCTTTTATTATCATTCTAAATAACAATAATAATAATAATAATAATAATAATTATTATTATTATTATTATAATTCACCTGAGCCAAATCTATTTGTGTTGTTATTGTTAACTAAAACTATGGCTAATTTTAGTTAGTTAACTAAAACTGAAACTAAAATTAAAAGCATATTTTAAAAATTCCATTACTTAGAATAAAATAAACATTAACTGAAAAAAAATATTATTAATTTCAGCTAGTTGCCAAGACAGCATTTCTCACTGTAATTTAGTTTAACCTGATGTACTAAAATGACTTAAACTGAAATAAAAAACCTCAAAATACTAAAAATGACAAAACACACTAGAAATCACTAAAACTTTAACTAGAATGAAAATGATAACAATAAAAACTGATTCAAAATATTAATAAAAACTATAATAGTATCTTGATATCAAAATAACACTGCCTAAAATTGAAAGTAAAACTTTAAATATTTTTAACATTTAATATTTTGTTAATTGAAATAAAGCTTGAATAAAATTATATTTAAATTTACAAACAAAAAACTCATGAAAACTCTGCCTTAATGGCAAGTAAAATAAGTTGAAAGTACTAAAAGTTCGAAAACTGAAATAAATATAAATTAATGCTATGTAAATATTTTTAAAAACAAAAACTGATAAAAATAACAAAAGTACACAACAAAATTAATAAAAATGTAAACTAAAAATACAACTGTAAATATCAAAACAAAGGCCAATTCAAAACATGAATAAATACTACAATAGTATAAGAAATACTAAATTATAGGCAGTGGCCTTTTGTGACTAATAAAGAGATTACTAAGAGGCTACTAAGTAACCAACAAGAACACCCTAGCAACTCCATAGCAATGTCCAATCAACAACACTGGTCACCTTAGCAATGCCCTAGCAACCACCCAGAACATCCATCACAACAATGACTTCTGCAAAGGCAAACGCCTACATTTACTTTAAAAACACATTTGTTTTCTGGATGCAGTCCAGCGTAACCTCTCATCACATTTCTACTTAACACATGGACACAAAGAGCTCGACTTCGAGTCCTCAGATGTGTTCTTTACATTTTGAGAGCCAAAAACAGCAGATGAATACCCAGTGCCATCTCCATCCGTCCACGGCGCTGCGCGCAGTCGCAGGAACGCTGACGGAAGTTCGATGTCAGCGTTTCTCACCACAAGGTGAAAAGAAATGCTTCTCAGAATGGGGACGTCAACACATCCAGAGGGATGTTAACACGTTCTGTGGAGTAGGGCGCCTTGTAAGGGCACTGTAAAGTGAGATAAACACCAGTCTTGTTGGCCATTTCTCTACTGTCGTGTCAAGAGGGTGGGAAGCGTCTCTTATGAACATCTTAAAATTAGCACACACACACCCTGGCACTGCCAGTTTCCCCACAGCGCTCAAATGACTGAGGATGTGATGTAATGTCATATAATTACATGCCAAGACAGCAACAACATCCAGTCGTTCTCACTCAGCTGGCAAGAGATCTCCATTGAGCTCTGGACAGTCTGTTATCTGTTAGAAAAAAGGCAAGTGCCGACTGAAATTGCCAGCTATGCAACTTGCAGGATTCCAGGGATGCAACATTCAGCCTGAAAACAACAAGGTACGAGGCTTATTCAACGACTGAGGAAAAACTAATCACTGGATTTGCCAAAGTTTGTCAGGTTAGTGGCATCAAATCTTTAAAAGATACTCAAGAGGTGTTTGAGATCATCAGCAACATTTGCCCACTGGATATTTATCCCTTTGCATTTGCATTATATTGCATTGCTAACAAACCTCCACAAGCTTTTATATTTTTTGACAAATTTGTTGTGGCTAAATCTGCGAGCAAACCTTATCTGGTGAACTTTAATAAAACCAATGAGAAGTGTCGCGATTAATGATTGCAATTAGCATTTTTGAAAAAAATAATCAGTTAAAATATTGTGAAGCCCTACTTACTAGCAAGCAGTGTTGGGCAAGTAATTACTAGCTACTAATTACACCTTTAACAGTGTAATTAGATTACCATACTTTAAAAAGTACTACATTACTTATTACTAGGTACTTTCTAAACATCAACCTCACCAGTTGAACAATATAAGAGACATGATACTGCTCAGTTAAGTCTCTGTTAATTCTTTAAACTGACCAAAGTATTTAAAAAGGAAGAAGATTCCCAAATCCACTGTCGTTTTACACAGAATTGTTCTATAGTCTATACAGTATTTAATGCAACTGCCATCAGAAGTAACTTTAATTAAATTACAGAAAAATCAAAATACTGTGGTATCAACAATTTCAAATAAAGCAAAGATGACATGCAAAGACAAAACACTGCGTAAGTGTTCACTTTGTGTCAATCAGAGAGACCTTTACCATATAAGCGATGGATTTATGGCCAGAATAAGATGCAAACTGGACTGAAATTTTTGCTGATAAACAGTCTGGCAAATATTTGACTTTATCAGGTTGAGTTTATAGACTCTTTGCATAAAAAAGTGACTTAAAGTACACAGTACATCTCCTAAAAGAATACAAGTGCCTACAGACAAGAGTTGATGCAGTTAATTAGTTGATATAGACAGAGGTTTGCACTGAATAGATCTGATCTGTTGCTGCAATGTACTGTGAGGCATGCATCAGTCTCTGGTGTGAGAGAATCTATCCAATCAGGACTATTAGATGGCCTTCTCTTCCAAAATGTAAGTAAGTACCCAAAACTCTCACTAGAAGAGCAATATAAGCTCACAGTCAAACGAGCAGCTTAATGAAAAACATGAACAAGAGCCTCGGGGTTTACCTCAATCTCTACAAAGACAGACGTCAGTCAACGGAGCAGATGGGTAAATCCCATTGTACCACTTATGATTATTCAAATAACAGATAACAACAACCACCTCAGCCAACAGAGAATCTGAGCGCCGCCACCGACCGGAGCACTGGAGCATGATGGATCTCTGCGATAATCTTCATGCTGTCCACCTTGCTGCTGGGCATGACCATATGTTACAGAGGTGGATGCAAGCAGTGTTGGAGTTTGCTAATGGAGCATGACTCAGTGCCACTGTGCCTCCATGCATTTTTATCATATTCCCTTTTACAGACTGAACCTGGTATCTTGCGCAAGCAGACCTGGTTTACACTTGGTATTAACATGCCGTAGGATGCACTTTCTGTTTAAAATACATGCAACAGCGTTCTATTGTAATCAGAGATGCTGTACTTAATCTGATCACGTGTGACAAAGCATGCTTTAGATTCGATATCAGTTTCACAATCCACTGGATTACTCCATTTCACTGAACAGACATTGGTTATTTAACTTAGTTTAGTCTTTAAGTGCATGCCCATGACCACAATTTAACTCTACAGGTAACGATCAGGTCGCTAGTCACCATGGAAACAAGAGGAAAGCATAAACGCTTTACATTAAAAACAACTGCACAGCCGACTGGTATCAAATCTCCTACAATGATGAATTTATAGATAGAAACAGACCAAAAGAAAAAGAAAACCAGGAAGCAGAGCAAAGTGTTCATGTTGTCTAGAGTTAAGTACCAGAGTGCAGCGCATTTATAGGAAAATGTCTGCACTTCAAAGTTATCATCACAAAGCAAAATTACTATGCAAAACCCAACACTGTGACCATTAAAATACATATGCGCTACACAAAAAGAAATTCTTGCATGAACAAAAACAGCAGATACAGACCAACAACAACCAATAAAATACTACTTGTGTAAATACAAGTGTTCGTAGTTACATCACCAAAACCAACTTTAAAACAAAAGCTTAAACTTTAAAAACAGGCGATAAGCAGCTTATAGATGCCATGAAGTCAAAATTGAAGGTTGCTGCATTTATCAAAAATCAATGTAGAACAAATTTATGCATTTGTCTTCCAACCTCCAGGAAGACCAATAATACTAATGCACTTGCAAATATAAAAATATAAATTGTCCAGTTAAATGAGAATGTCTTTCCACAAAACAAACTGCAATCAAACGGCAATAGCAAGTAACACACCATGGCTTTGTCTTGCTGTGACGTAAAACAATGTCTAGAGACATTTCAAGTACTTAATCATCTGCCATGCTCCATATCATCTCTATAAAGTGGCTCTAAAGTTCAAGACCATTACCTTCATCTCCGTCCACGGTGACGGTGATCCTCTCGAGTGAACTCACTTTCAGATCTTCAGCTGAAAGACATGAAAACATATTTATAATGAGAAAAAGAGCAAGACGCTGAACCGATGAGTGAAAAAGATTGCTTCGCTGAGATGTTTGATCTGACATTAAGTAGAACAGACACAGAAATCTCATATGTAACCAGTTGAGATGTTAGAAAGCAATTATTTTTACCCATCATGCTAGGCTTTTTGATATTAGGAAACGTGAATTACTTTAGATCTACACAGAAACACATGTGCCCAATGTTCCCCAAAACTGTGCCATAAATAGAAATAATTCTGATTTGTTATTCAAACTATCTGAAATAAAAAAAAAAAAACATATTGGTTGAAGAACTTGGATGGTAATCAGACGGTTGAAAGGGTTCGTTCATTAACTACAGCAATTGTGCTCTTGATTGAAGTTATTTTGGATAAGCGTCTCAAATAAATGACTAATTAGTAATGCAACCGGTTGATTGCAGCAAAATGTTTGTATTTTTGCAATGAAAGCAAAACTGTGCTTGAGAGTGTGCCGTTAACTGGGATAATACTGCTGGTCAAGACCATTACAGCTTTTATTCAGTCTCGAAATCTAATACATTTTCAGACAATAAGTCCAACGTGAAACATCATATTTTCAAATGAGTTGATCAAAAACTTGATCAATCAATCATAATGCTATAACAATCATAGTATTACATTTTATATTTTATACAATTTCCATTTATGTCAAATCAACCAAATTTCAGAAACTTCCCTGGCTCAATTTTTGGATTGACATTTTTTTTTTCTCTGAACAAAGACAAGCATTCATCGGGATGAAAGCCAAAACATTAAATGTCATGGATGTATATTTACTGAGTAATCCACTATTTTGTAAAGGAAGGGGTCAGCATGACAATTTTCAACTGAGATTTGGAGCCAAATTACAGGGGGTAAAAATTACTTTTGAAATATGCCAGCATCGTTTATTTTTTGCAGAGAAATTGGCAGGCATATTAGTTAAAAGATGTTGACGTCAACAATCTTTGTTGCATATGCCAATGGTGACAGTTTTAAAATGGGGGGAAAAAAGCACTGTGTTTTTGCATGCATGTAACTCAAAAAGTATTAAAGATATCTTAATATCCTTTTAGGTTTTAGTTCTTAGCACACTTTTCTTTTGGTATCCTATTTTTAAGGCCTTATATGGTTTATTTACAGAGATTTCTATGCGTCTCCATGAGTAAACTGTTAAATTGTACACATTTTCAGTGGTCAAAAACCAAACCAAGTGTGGGTCACAAAATTATCAAAGTAATTTTTAACATATACATATTTTCTTTTATTTTTTTTAAAGGACCTTTTGACCATTTATATTTTACATTTAACAGAATACTTTATCCAAAGTGACATATAATGAGGAACATCACAAGCTAATATGAAGTCAACAGTTTACAAAAGTTTATATTGTAATAATCTATGGAAATGTAACCAGGTAATTGCCTCTAGTTGTTAGAAAGATTGTATGTTAGCAAAAAGGAGGAAATATAACTACTGGTTGTTAATCTTTGTCTGGTTACAAAAAGCTTGTAGGTTCATATCCTGCAAGGGTTGATCGCCATCAATCACCAGTGTTGTGTTTATGATCAAGTAACAGAAAAACAGCAATACAGCCCTCTATGTCTAATTTGAACAGCATTTCCATTGCTAATTGTTTTTTGTTTTCATAACCTAGCTTAATATATAGAGACAACTATTCCTTAAGTTGATTTCAATGATAAATGTAAACAGTGTGAACCAGACACAGCTTTATTAACTCAACGTATGAATTGTGGCCAGGACTTGTCAACCAATGGCAGACATGGGGAGCTTAAGGTGGAAACTTGTTTGACAACAGTCTTTGCATTTACATTTTCTACAGACTGCAAAAAGTGACTATTGCTAACTTTCACGAGACTTAACAACCCCCATCCATTCAACGACACGCCCTCTTTCCGAAACCCCGCCCTACTCAGACATGCCAGCAATGCCAGCACAAAATGATTGACGGACCAAGCGCGTCTCTGATTGGCTAAAACGAGGACGGGCCGCTCCCCTGACTCTTTGCCATTTACAGAGCCAGTGGCTGTCACAGAGACAGTTGTGATTTGTAAAGACACCCATTCAGTGATAACAGCCAGGTGATAGGGGCATTTTATTTGTGGTGTTTGGAGAGAGAGAGAGAGAAAAAAAAATAGCTTACAGCACCTTTAAGCCTCAAGTGTTTCAGCCGTTTATGTAATGATCAAGACGCAAACGCTGAGCTCTTCGCTTCCACAGGCGAACTCTTTGCTCGGAACGGAGTTGAGGAGTCAGCATTACAATCGAGTAAAACAACTAGAGTGAAAGTACTAGATAAAGTTAAGCGTAGCGTTCGTTCGCTGTTGTTAAACTACAGTAGTCCGCGCGCGCGGGTTCGCGTAATGTCGACTGCGCTACAGCATTATGACGCCATTTCTGTGCCACACAACTGCAGTCGCTTGACATCGACATTCTTAACATTGCGACGTTCAGCGCTGCTTTGAACGTACAAAAGGAACGAAATCTGCCGCCCGTTCTTTATTATCGCAAGCCGTGTTGACTTCACGAAGTGGGACGATAGCGACATTGCGATTTCGAACAAAGCCAAATGTCGCGATGGGAGAAAAGCACGCAAACTAGACGGTTAAAATCACAAAGAGCTTTCGGTGTTTAAATGGAGGCGACAAAGCTCAGCTACAAAATGCTGACGGCTTGCGTGCAACACGCTCAACACAATGAACGATCCGAACAAGGTCAAGCTAAACGGGGTTTGTGCAACTTGCTCCGATCGGGGTAATCGGACTTATTTGCTTTCGACATCAGCGAATGGAAAACAAATGCTCGCGTCGCTGTAACGACAATGTCACCTCAAACAATAACTGTCGCGTCCAGGCGCTCTTCGAACATCCGTGTCGTCGAAACATAATCTTCGCAAATGTAGCGGTCTTCGCTGACAACTAACGTTAGGGATGAAATCGGCTCGCTGGAGAACTACCTCGCCAGCCATTTCTGCTCTCGCTCAAAGATCTGTAGAAATCGACGTCGAGGTTAAAACATAATAAACACGGCGTTTCCAGAAAATGCGCGATAACGGAACGCTTCGGGATCGCAAACTGCAACGATGTTGATTCATTCGGAGAGACAATCGTCGCGGGCGAGTTCGCAAAGAGCGAGTGAAACATTACAGATTCCAGATTCATACATTTGTCCTGTCAGGTTTCAACGCTTTTAGTCGAAACATCTCTTTTCGATCGCACAAAGCCTTACGTAAGGCAGTGTTTTTCCCCAATCAGCTATTTGATGCCGAGCAGCGAAAGGAAAGTGGTCGACTCTTTTCGCGAATTCCAACACAACATCTGCTGTTAAAAGTGGAGCCCAAAGTTGGCCAATCTGCTGCATCTACAAATAACAAACTAATAAAGGCGAACAAAAAGTCTCCCGCTGTCTGGATGCACTATTTACGTCGTAAACCGTTTGGCTAGCTAGAAAACAAGGGTAACAAAACCGTTGATCGACAGCGCTGCGCCTAGCTGTCAAAATAGCTAATAATTGACATTCGCGTAAATAATGCTAACAAGTGCTAATTTAGAAGCTCGACGCGGCGTAGTTTTCTTTCGATCTCAGTCTCCATTAAGACTTTATCTGGTCGACACAACGTCCTACCTGATATATCCCAACAGATCGCGATGTTCCTGCGCTAAATTAGTAATCCATTGGAGAATCGTGGAAAATCATCGAGGATCAGCGCTGGAAACGTCGTCCGAAAATGTAGGGAAGGTGTCGGGATGCGAATCCGACAAAATCGCTCCGCAATCGCACTCGTTTTCGGTGGTAATCCTCTCCGCTTCTGAAACGGACTGAAGGATACACAAACCTCCCACTGTGGAACCGCCCCGTCTGTTTTCTATTGGAAGGTAAACCGTCTCGGCGTTCCTTTAATCGCAAAGATACATGGGACTTGTAGGTTTTCAATGGAACGTTCGCGTTGGGACAAAGGAACGCACAATAATGACGTAAACTACATTTCCCATGGTTCAACAGCGAGTGGGGAAATATCGCCAAGCCCCGCCCACTTTCACGCGCCTGCTCTTTGCGTACAAATACATTTGATGATGAAAAGTCTAAACGTTTATTTGAATAAAAGAAATAAACAATCATCCGGTCCTTATTTGTTTTATGTTCTCATTTAATGTTTAGCCATTTTTCTGAGGCACTAAAACTCAGCAGCATTTGTTGTCCCCAAAAATAATTATGAGACTGTTTTTAAAATTACATTCACGAAAATGTAGTAATAATAACAACATTCAGTGTCATCTTACACAATCTAGCACTACATCTGCACAAAATACTGTGATGTTTGGGGACCGTTTTCACCACTGTGTTAGAAGAAAATACAAAGTCCTCATCTTACATTGGGTATTGATATATTTTACGTCTGTGTTAAAGTAATGTGTTAAATGTATGTACCCTATACCACTCATGTTACTAAATTACTAAATTTAGTACTAAATTAGCCTGTAACTTGAGTAATATATTACGTACATTTATTTTTTATTTTTCATTTAATTAAAATAATAATAATATTATTAATATATTTAAGATATAAGTATGTACGTATGTAATGTGTGTGTGTGTGTGTGTGTGTGTGTGTGTGTGTGTAAGTGCCATTTGAAATTTTCTTCTAAAATAAGTATTTTTCTCAGGCTGCTATGTTGGTTCAGTTATTTCACTTTAATGGCAATGAAAAGAACCTCTTCATTGCCATTAAAGTAAAATTACTGAACCTACACATAGGAACCTGAGAAAAATACTTATTTTAGAAGAAAATTTCAAATGAACTCTTCATATACATACATATGCGTGTATGTGTGTGTGTACTTGTTTATGCTACATTGTAAAGGATAGTAAAATCTGAAATTTTTTACATTGTGGGGACTGGCCTGCAAAAAAAATTATTAAAAATAGTAAATGATGTTTATCTGAAAATCTAAAAATGCAGAAAGTTTCCTGTAAGGGGTAGGGTTGGTGTAGGGTTGGTGTAGGGCAATAGAATATATAGTCTGTACAGTAGAAAAACCATTACGCCTATGTGTGTATAATACATAAATACATTATATATATAAAATATTTGTAGTTACATATATATATTTTACTAAAGTATATTATTAAGATATATTAATATAAAAACATTACATTTAAACTACGTCTACCATAGTTCAATACTGCTTCAGTGGCAAAAAAAAAAAAAAAAGTCTCTTCAGGCTCCGCCCACTTTCCGCGCCTGCTCTCTGCGGAGTCCATGGCGTATTTAAGCGCGAGCAGCGGGGATGAGTGAGCTTCCTGTCAAACACAGACGTGACAGATCAACCGGAGGCTCTCTGGAGCGTCTTAAAAATCTATTTTACATCCATACAACGGGATATTACAGTAATACGGAGGATAAGGTGCCGTTTTGATCGTGTTTTTAATGAGCTGTGAATCGAAGTGGAGTTAAATTGTCGTCTTTGGCTAACTGGCTAATGCTAGCGAGCTGGCTGTCAGTGGGAAAAAAATTGAAAGCGGAAGAGTGACGTGCTGGATTACGAAAGCGGAAGTGCTAGAGAGCAGATTTTCGGTCTGAAAGGTGGGTGGGGATCATATTATTTCACTATCTGTTTTTTTTTTTCTTAATATGGTTTTTAGAATTAAATATACATTTATAACAATAGTAATAACAATGAATAATAATAATAGACGTTATTGTAATATCACTGTTACATACATTTATAATAAGAATATTTTACAAGACAATTGTCATTATCATTAATTATGCTATTATTAAAATTGTACATTAAATAAGACATGTTACTATTTTATTAATATACATTGCTAATAGCAATAATAACAATGTTATTATCATCATCATCAATGTACATTTAATAAGAAATGTTATTGTAATTTATTATTGTTATTTTATTGTTATAAATTTGTGAATATTACATTTAGCCATATTTAGCTCGTCTGGCAAATAATCAGTACATTTACATCATAAAAGCAAGTTTGATTATGATGATCTTTTTTTTTTTGCTAAGCTGTTTATTGTATGTTTGCTAATAATACAACAAGGCTTTCTCTTCAAACCTCATGGTGAAAGCGGTCAGGCTGCAGTGATCGAGCGAGAATGGAGAGCCGTTGTTTTATCACGTGTGAGCCGTCTCAACAGTCTGGTTATGTTTTCATCACTAGCATGAGGAAAATCCCATCTGAAAACCATATGGAGATGCTGATCTTGTGAATGCTGTGTTTTTAGGTTTAAAACGGGATTTCTGCTGATCTAGACGAGAGAAATCCTAGCATCGGTCCCTTTCATCTTAGATCTCCAGTCCTTTGATTATATTGAGAATGAAGCCAAATAAGCTGCTCACCGAGTGTTTTGTGTTAGCTTTGTCTCTTTTCAACAGTTGAGAGATTAGCGAGTAAACACAACATTTGTTTTCTCTGTATAGAAACATGGATATTCTGGTATCTTAACTGCAGTATTATATGGTTAGTTGCACTTTATGATTTGCCATTATTTCTTCCCTGCCCTCCGTGACCCATTTAAAACTGGATGCTTTTTTCTGTCAACGAAAAAAAAAAAAAATCTCTTACAATTCGGGCATTTTCCCTAATTTTTCTAACTTTTAAGAATTCTGAGTATATATCTTGCAACTTCACTGGATAATGAATGCATAAAAGTGACCAAGTGGACATAAGCTACTGCAAATAGATGCCAAACATTTGGGTCGACGTTCGTGTGTTTTGGTCACATTGGGTCTCATTCACCAAGCATGCGTACGTACAAATTTGTGCACGAAACCTACGTATGAACGTTTTCACAAACAAAGCATGATTCACCAAAACATTCATACTAAAATTTATTCTAAATTTAAGAAAAAATATAGGAACAGCTGAAAGCACACGTACACAAAAAAAAAAAAACACACACTCTAATTTATATATAATCTATATTTATGTTTCATTTTAGGAATAATATATATATAATAAAATGCTAAAATTTATATTTCATCTTAAAATAATTTCATGAAAGAGTAAGAAAAGCTGTGTTAGACTATGTACAGCCGGCTATTGAAAAAAGCTCTGTAAACTGGGTCTGTATAAAAGGTGTTTTATTGTGTATGAATTGATTTTGAGGACTGCACACTTGGCATCGCTCAAAGATCCGGTGAGAGTGCATCTGTAGACAGCATGCGCGTCATATGGGTTTGCGTGGAGTATCTTTGACGAGAGTAATGATCGGCTGTAAGCAAAGCGTGTGCGGAAAACCCTTATATGGAGATGGTCTGGGCATGTTTCATGCAAGTGACTAATTTGGAGTCTTCTAAGTGAGCTTCCACGTGCACAAAGTTAGAGATGTAATGGTATGAAAATGTCTTATCACGATTATAGTGACCTAAATTATCACGGTATTGTTAAAATGTGCCGGAAATGTACTGACACAAATCATTTCAGCAAGTTTTGTATTTAAAATCAACAAACAATAAATAAAATTACTTTGTTGCATAAACACTAAAACTATAACATTACCAAAGATGTCCTGATTTTAAATGACAACATGACAGCATGTACGAAATGTTCAAATAAAGCTTTGAAAACGTTTCATAAGATGGTGAACCTCACATTTCAGCCTTTAAATAAAGAAAAGGGTTAAGTCAAAATGATAATTGATTAATAAGTAATTACATGTAGCCTATTGTATCTGCTCCATAAATAAGTATAGATACCTTATCCGAATTGTTTGAATGCGTAGAGTCCACATAAATAGTTTTTCCATCAACAGGTCAAAATTTACAGCAGGGCGTGCAAATTTGGTCCGTTTATTGGCCAGACAAAAACTGCACACAGGCTAAATGTAAATGTAAATCCACTCTCTGACAGCAGGTGGCGCTTTTGGAACGGTAGAATTACAGCTGTTTCCTGTAACCTCTGTGGACAAAGCAGCATTAGGCCTACTTTACTAGGTATTATGGAGCAAAGATGAAAACAATGCCATCGAATCTTTTCTGAAGACAGCCAGAACCTTCAGAGATACATTCATATAATTAATTCATTCATATATTCATTTGTATAATTCCCTTAACACTCTTTTAAAGCCTCCCAGCTTTCCGCCATGTTTTAACACAAAACTAAACCAACGTTACTCTGCATGCTGTGCGCACATGAGACTGTTACTTAAACTTTGCTTTATGCTGGGCAGTATTTATTTATCGTGAGTTTTTCAAATCACGGTAATCAGATAGTTTTAATGATAATTAAAATATGAAACTGTAATACTAACCGTTGGGAATCGTTCTATCCCTACTCCAAATTCACCAACATTATGACGAGGTTAAAAACAAATGCACGTGTTGTTAGCCGGAAAGTTTTCGTGAGAAGTTCGAATGTGCATATAAATAGGAATAATCTACATTATTATTAGTGAATGAGACCCATTGTGTTAACAGCTTGGTGCTACTAATCTTAGCGTCCTCTCAGCTTTGACGACAAACATTCTGTTGTTGTTTTTTCCTAATTAATGCTGCATCTAGTTAACATATTACTTTATAATGATATGAAAACATGTACTGTATACATATGGTTTCGTTGTCGAGGTTTTAAATCCACATCCGAAGTTTCCCACTCAGTGTAACGTGTCAAAACAAACAGCATGCAGTGTCAGTGATTTGCCTCTAGAGGCCGCTCTTATACTGTATAATGACAGCGGAGCTTATCAGCCGCTCAAGCAACAGACACGGAAAAACTATCGATAGCTGCCGATTAAACCGATCATCTGCTAAATAAGCTTGCAATTCTGAGGAGAAAAGTCAGAATTACAAGATATAAACGCACAATTCTGACGTGCTTTCTTGCGAATCTAAACTTACATTTCTCGTTTCTGAGTTTTAAATCAGAATTGCTAGAAAATGTCTAAATTGTACAATTAAAGTGTCGCAATTACCTTTTTTAATTACATTTTTTTTTTTTTTTACCCCGTGGCAGAAACAAGCTTCCATTGAAAACCCCGTCATGGTTGTTGTTTCCTGTTTGGATCTGTTTTGGCCCTTAACAGGCCCAGAAGAGACGACCGTGTCTGTTTGAGTGATGGGATGCGACTGCAGAATCATGTCGCTGTTGTGTCCATGAAATTGGTTATGAGTCGAGTGCTGCGCTTCCATGACAGCGACATGCTATAATAAATTGTTCCCATTGATGCTTAAGCGCGCATCTATTGTTTTGTGTCACTCCAGCTGCTGAGATATCTCATTGAAAGAAATGACCCAGTTTCATTTACTCTGAAACTAAGAACTGGAGCTGATGTTCTGCTCTGTTCAGTGAGTTTGTAAATATTGATCAGAATGATTTACAGATAATCCAACTAATGCAAGTGTTCATTTTGGTTGTCCTTTGATCATACAGTAATTAAATAGGCACGACAATTAAACACCTGATGGTTTAAATGGCAACAGTTTATCTGGTCACCATGTAGGATTATTCATTCAAAATGAGTCATTGATAAAGCAATAAGCCACTTGATATATTAGTGATTTTTAACCATGGCTATTGCTTTTATACAGCAATAGAACACACCAGTATTCAATTAATAGTTACATTTTAGTCATAATCAGAATAAACAAATAATTTCAAGCATTTAAGCTTTAATTCCTTATAGATTCTCGAGTTGAATATTTTGATCAGTGTAAATATTCTACTACAAATGTTTTTGTTTTGAAAAACTTTTGAGCAATGATGCATTAAATTAATCAAAGACATTTGTAATGTTACAAAAGATTCTATATTCAAATTAACATCACTGTTTCCACAAAAACATTGGGCAACATTGATAATAATCATAAATGCTTCTTGAGCATCAAACAAAGCTCATTCTGATTCTGAAATCAGTATATTAGAATGATTTCTGAAGATCATGTGACACTGAAGACTGGAGAAATGATGCTGAAAATTCAGCTTTGATCACAGAAATAAATTACATTTGACAGTATATTCACATAATAAAACTTTCACAGTTTGTACTATTTTTTTTTTTTTTTGATCAAATAAATGCAGCCTTGGTGAGCAGAAGAGCTCAGTAGTGCAGGATATTACATTTCATGAAACATGATGCATCTCTTTCAAAAGTAAATTCAATTGAGGTCCACTAAAATAGATTCCACTTGTTCTGGAACAAATGAAGCCCTGCTTACTGTGGGAAAACCCCAAAGCGTCCCGACACCGCATGCATAATGTTAGCAGTTTACCAGGAAGTAAAGCAAATCAAATTAATGACAACTTGGCCTGGAATAATTGGTTGTTAGAAGCCGCTGCGGCACGAACGCGTCGAGCGTTTAGATACAAGAGAAAATACTGAGCTGTCACCTTCTGTGGAGGCTTTGTTTTCACTCTCACTCTCTTCTTCTCTCTCAGCAGGTTTCTTTGTAGAAACGGAGGGATGGATGGAGACGAAAGAGCAACTTCTGAAAGGATTCTTCTGGAACCGTACAAGTACTTGTTACAACTGCCAGGTGAGAGCATCTGTAGGGCATTACGCATTTATTTTTGGATGCATGTACAGTACAGTGGTGCTGAAGGAAGAAATCACACAAAATACAAAATTCATTTACTCACCACATCGTTCAGAAACTGAGACTTTCTTCTGTGGAACATGAGGAAAAACTGACAAAATCTTTACTTTGGAACAGAAACAGACTGTATTTTTAGGTTGGTATTTGATAGTTTGACAAAATGTAAGCTATTTTGAATATGTGAAATGAATAATTCGAAAGCAGTTCGACAGCTAGACCTATATTTCAGTACACTTCAGAAGATTTTAAATACGTGACTCTGGACCACAAAACCAAGGGTCTATTTTCTGAAATTGAGATTTATACATCATCTGAAAGCTGAATAAATACGCTTTCCATTGATGTATGGAAAGGTGATTTTTTTTCCATTGAAAATCACCTTTAAAGTTGTCCAAATTAAGTTCTTAGCAATGCATATTACTAATCAAAATTTAAGTTTTGATATATTTAGGGTTGGAAATTTACAAAATATCTGGAACATGATCTTTACTTAATATCCTAATGATTTTTGGCATAAAAGAGAAAAAAGGATAATTTTGACACATACAATGTATTGTTGGCTATTGCTACAAATATAACAGTGTTACTCATGACTGCTTTTGTGGTCCAGGGTCACATATAGTGGATGAACATTTGTTATGGTTTATTGAGATTGATGACTAATATAGCCGTGGTCACCATGAGCTGTCATTGTATGAAAAAATATAATATAATATATATTTTATTTATTTATTTATTTTCACTTTCCCGTAGTGAGTCATTAATATGGGTTTGGAACAACGTGAGAATAAGTTTTCATTTTTGAGTGTATTTTTGCTTTAATGTTGCTGAATGTCTTGGATATTAATAGCTTGGCTTGGTCTTCTCTGAAATGTAGGTTAAATGATATTTTAAGGATGGCTTCGCCGTAGGAAAAGTGCTTTATGGAGATGAAGTGGGATTTTAGTCGAGTTCACTGTACTACGGTAAATTTATGACAGAATTATGCAGCAGTCCTAAATGAAACAAATGACGTTTGCTGAAATAGTGAAATGCTTCCACATTTTGCATGACTTTATTTTGACCTGCTCCAAACTGGATTAATTTAATTAATATTGATTACTCTTTTAAATTGAATAGAACTTTTTATGCAAAGTGTTTCTGTCCACAATTTCAGCAGGAGTAAACACTAACAGCTGAAAAAAACCTGCTTTAATTTGAAGTAGCAAAGTGAAAATGCAGCCTATAGGATTCTCTGATTCCAGGCCTTGACCTGGCTATGGGTTATGGGCTTTGGTTTGTCATTAAAGAGATAGTTTGCCCCAGAATTATCATTCTGTCATTATTTACTTACCCTCATGTCGTTCAAAAGCTGTTGGACTTGTTTTGAATGTTGAGAAATAAATAGCATTAATGCCCATTGACTTTCATCATATGCAAACACATGACTTAGGGGTGGGTGATTATAGCCTCAAAATTATATCGCGATATTTCAAGAAAACTTGCTATAATATGACGATATACAAAAAAAAATATGCGTTTTTTTGGTGATTGCAGCTGGCAGGCAGCAGCATTTATTAGTGCAAACACAATGAAGGGCATTTTTCCATCCTTTTCCAGTGAGCTACTGTCATTGATGACAGACTCGAAGTGCACCTCATCTATTATCATGAGGTGGCAGAAGCAGCATTATACAAGTTACTTTAAAAAAGTAATTAGTTATAGTTACTTCTCACAAATAGTAACCGAGTTACATCACTATAAAAGTAACCAATTATCAGGGAAAGTAACTATTGCGTTACTTTAAAAAAAAAAAAATTCAAATGTGTCATAACTTGGATGCCTCCAATATTAAATGTTAAATGAATGAAATGGACACTACATGGAATAAATTGTTATTTGTAAACCTTGTACACTAATACAAAACAACAAGTTAAAAATACTCATTTAACACTGAACATTTTTTAACATTCTAGCAGACATTATACCAACAAAGCACAATTTAACTTAAAATGAATAAGTTAGTAAAATAATATTTTGTGGCCATTTTTGAGACCCCCTTCATGCAAATAAATGCAGCCTTGCTGAGCAGAAGGGAATTCTTTTCAAAAATTAGAAAATATTACAGATTTGTAATTTGAACACTGTGTGAAGGTTATAATAAATGTATTAATAGAGCTGTTGTAATTATCATCATTATTATTGTCTTACTTTTTAATTTTATTTAACAGAACAACAGTGATATTACAATACTAACATTTATGAATGTTGACGGAGCTTTTATTTTGACGTAAACCCGCAGGAAGTCCTCAGTTTTTCTTTTTGTTGACAGCAGCAGATTTATAAATTATTCTCATCAATAATTTGGGAAGATGCACGTATCACATTGTCACATGCCTTGTAAAAATTCATAAAAATGTTACTGAGCAGCTGACGAGTAACAGTTTCAGCGCAGATTTCCTCGCGGTTTGGACCTTGAGCCCTGGCTCGCGCAGCGCTGTTTGAATGCAATTAATACGTGTATTACAAAACATAACGTTCTGCAGTGCATGAAAAAAAAACTTTACCTGCTTTGCTTGATGTATATTATTGTCACCATATATCTTTCCTATGATGAGAATTAAAAGATGGAAAAATTATAATTGAGTGAATATATATATATATATATATATATATATATATATATATATATATATATATATATATATATTAGATGCTGTAAATGGTTTCCATTTTCTGCAGTGTGACAAAAGATTTGGGAAAAGTATAAATAATTTATGTATGAGGTTGTAAACATGTTTTAATGAGCCAAGCATTAGAGAATGTTTTTAAAATAGTAGAGGTGTAACGATACACTCATGTCAATGATTCGGTTTGTTACACGATACCATACTCTCACAATGCTTTAAACAGCCAAACTAGTTCAAATGGTTCTGGTTATTAACAAGGACATAAATATTCATGATCCCGCTTACATAAAAATGCAGAATTATATTACAAACATATACTTTCACTCTGTCCCTGACATGCATTTAAAAAGCATAAATATTGTATTTTAGAATTATTTGTTAGTGATATTGTATACATTTCTTACAATGTTTATTTGTAATTTACAAATTTATAGGCTATATTATTAAATAGGGCATTTTATTTTTAATTTATTAATAATAATAATTAACACGGTTTACCATAACATCATGATCCAATATAGTATTTTATAAAGATAAATATTGTATAAATAATTTGAGTAATTTGTAAATATAAATACATTTTTATTAAATAAATGCTTTTTTTTATAATAATGAAAATGAAAGCTCAAATGTGTGACATTTTGGGTTTACCATATTTGGTATAATATTGTATTTTAGAAATATTTGTAAATAATAAATGTTATATAATTTTATAAATTTGTAAATTCGAGTGTTTCATTTTATCAAATAATGCATTTAATTTTTCATTGTTAAATAACAATCAACACGAAAGCTCAAATGTGCGACCTTCTGGGTTCGCCACATTTTATGATGTTAAATTAAATCTAAACTTTCATTCTGAATAAACCATCCACAATACATGGTTGCAGTTTTGTATTTTGAAATGATATATATCGTTACGGTCCTGTGAAACAGTGATTTATGGAGCCGGAAGCTGCTGTCAGTGCTTGACATTTGATGTGAGCTGGTTGTTCTGTGGCAGAAGCATCATCCTCCTGTAAGTCACAGGAGCTCAGCAGCAGTCATACAGGAAGCCTGCAGTCAGCACAATGCACAATAAATGACAATATCTTCTGTCTATTATTAGCTGCTCCTGCTGTCGCTTCATGAAGCATCTTGCAAGCTGACAGGAATTAGTGAAAGAACACGCATTAGATTCTGTAAGAGTCACATGTTTTTAAGGACTATTTGCGATGAGTTGATTTGCTCGTCATGGCTTTTGTGAGAAGCTTATAGCTTTAGTGGTAGCCCACTGTCTTGTTCTAGTATGATACGTTACTATAGTGTAGGCTTAGATTTCCAAGTCATTTTGTGAGATTGTTACCATGTAATTTTTCGGTAAAATATAGATGTCTTGTACTCTCAAGTGTTATTTTAGTATCATTGATATACAGGTGCATCTCAATAAATTAGAATGTCGTGGAAAAGTTCATTTATTTCCGTAATTCAACATTTTTAGTGAATTGTTGGCCTTCTGGAAAGTATGTTCATTTACTGTATATGTACTCAATACTTGGTAGGGGCTCCTTTTGCTTTAATTACTGCCTCAGTTCGGCGTGGCATGGAGGTGATCAGTTTGTGGCGCTGCTGAGGTGGTCTGGAAGCCCAGGTTTCTGTGACAGTGGCCTTCAGCTCATCTGCATTTTTTGATCTCTTGTTTCTCATTTTCCTCTTGACAATATTCAGGTCTGGTGAGTTTGCTGGCCAGTCAAGCACACCAACACCTCGGTCATTTAACCAACTTTTGGTGCTTTTGTCAGTGTGGGCAGGTGCCAAATCCTGCTGGAAAATGAAATCAGCATCTTTAAAAAGCTGGTCAGCAGAAGGAAGCATGAAGTGCTCCAAAATTTCTTGGTAAACAGGTGCAATGACTTTGGTTTTCAAAAAACACAATGGACCAACACCAGCAGATGACATTCACCCCAAATCATCGCAGACTGTGGAAACTTAACACTGGACTTCAAGCAACTCGGGCTATGAGCTTCTCCACCCTTCCTCCAGACTCTAGGACCTTGGTTTCCAAATGAAATACAAAACTTGCTCTCATCTGAAAAGAGGACTTTGGACCACTGGGCAACCGTCCAGTTCTTCTTCTCCTGAGTCCAGGTAAGATGCCTCTGACGTTGTCTGTGGTTCAGGAGTGGCTTAACAAGAGGAATACGACAACTGTAGCCAAATTCCTCGACACGTCTGTGTGTGGTGGCTCTTGATGCCTCGACCCCAGCCTCAGTCCATTCCTTGTGAAGTTCACCCAAATTCTTGAATTGATTTTGCTTGACAATCCTCATAAGGCTACGGTTCTCTCGGTTGGTTGTGCATCTCTTTCTTCCACACTTCTTCCTTCCACTCAACTTTCTGTTAACATGCTCGGATACAGCACTCTGTGAAGAGCCAGCTTCTTTGGCAATGAATGTTTGTGGCTTACCCTCCTTGTGAAGGGTGTCAATGACTGTCTTCTGGACAACTGTCAGATCAGCAGTCTTCCCCATGATTGTGTAGCCTAGTGAACCAAACTGAGAGACCTTTTTGAAGGCTCAGGAAACCTTTGCAGGTGTTTTGAGTTGATTAGCTGATTGGCATGTCACCATATTCTAATTTGTTGAGAGTGAATTGGTGGGTTTTTGTTAAATGTGAGCCAAAATCATCACAATTAAAAGAACCAAAGACTTAAACTACTTCAGTCTGTGTGCATTGAATTTATTTAATACACGAGTTTCACAATTTGAGTTGAATCACTGAAATGAACTTTTCCACGACATTCTGATTTATTGAGATGCACCTGTATATTGTAGTTTTTGTTAACATTGAGTTAATTAAATTTTTATATTTTCACTTTAATTTGTCATTTTTATTATTTTATTTTTTTAAATGCATGTATAGTTTTTTTTCTTTCATATCAGTTAACATTTTATTCCAAGTAACAAAAACATTTTTACGATTTTATTTAACTATAAAGGTTTTAATGAAAACTCCTTAGATAAGATACTGCAGGTTTTATTTTTAGATTTTAATTTTAGTTAAGTATTTTGTTGCGTTGTCATTTTTATTACTTCTTAAATAAACTAAAAAATAAAAATTAATAAGCTATATAGAAATTTATTTTGTTGCAGTGTAGACTTCTATTTTTAGTTGACGTTTTAATAATTTAGAAATTATTAGTTTTAGTTATTTTAGTACTTGAAACTAACTGAAAATGTATTTCATATTTTATTTCGTTTAATGTTTTTCAAGTAACAAGTTTTTTTTATTAATGGTTTTAGATGTAGTTTTATTTAACTATAATCTGAATGTTTTAAATGAAAACTGCATGAAAACTATGCATAAGTGTTGTTTTTTAAAAATAATTAATCAATAGTGGAATTTGGTTGCCACTGCTTCAATTTCCAACCGTCTTGCAGAATTAAATCTTCCCTTTCCATCTCTATGCTGCTCTTTAAGTGAGAATGTTTTAATTGTATCAACAGTAAAAGCCTGCTGAGTCTGAAGGAGTTTTTCCTCCTCTAATATTCAGTCTGCGAGCACGAGGAGAAATACTGCTGCAGCATCAGAACCCGTTCTGTTGTTTTCCCATCGTCCTCTTGCAATTTTAATGAAGTCTTTTGTGACAGTATATGCAAACCCAGCACAGCGATGCAGAGACGCTCCTCACGGCTAGTTTTTGCAGAGGTCAGGGAAGAAATCACTGAGGAATACAATACGATAAACTCTCAGAAATAAAGGTACAACAGCTGTCACTGGGGCGGTACCTTTTCAAAATGTACCCTTTAAGATACATTTTAGTATTTCAAGTGTACATATTTGAACCTAATAGGTACAAAAGTGTACCTTTTGAAAAGGTACCGCCCCAGTGACAGCTTTTGTACCTTTTATTTCTGAGAGTGTACGATGCACTTTATTGTCAGAAAAAATCTGAAATTTGTCTTGCATTACAGCAGGTTCACTCAAAATTACAAAACTTTATCACATGGACAAAACAAACCGACAAGACTTTCACAATCACACACATAAAAAAAAAAAAAAATCAGATTTAGTTTCTGTGTAAGTTGTTCAGCTCTAATACAGCTTGGTGTACAAATGAATACTTTAGCCTAATTCGACTGTATCTTGGGACGTTATACCGTCGGTTGGAAGGCAACAGTACAAATTCATTATGCAGCACATGGATGCTGAAACTCAACAGCGCCGGTGAAGGGCAAAGCAAGGGAAAACAGAGACGCACATGTGAAGAGATTGAGAGAGACTACCAGTAGGTCATTAACTCACATTTTAGGGTAAATCTCATTAAAACATGTCCAGGTCATATTTCACCCCAGAGTCAAAAGAATTCAGATTTCTCATTAATGCAGTGAATACTCTTGGAATTTATTTCTTACTTTTTAGTGATTCCCATTACTGTACAAAAAGAACATTTTTCTATTTTAATAATTTAATGTTTAAATGATTTTTATTTTAAATGAAGTCGTTTTATTTTTAATTTATGAAATTTCAAAAATTAAAATTAATAAAATAAATTAGTTTGTAATATCTAAGTCAGTAATGTAACTGTGAAATTGTTCTTATATTATAGTAAAAAGATTGTTTTAATTTAAAAAAAATTGATTTTATTTTGTCATTTTATTTGTAGTAATTTATGAAATTTCAAATCAATAAAATGACAATTAAGTTAAATTAATTAATAAAATAAAATACAAATGTAATTTGCAACTGAATGTGAATGCAACTGAAATGATTACTATATTGTAGTAAAACTTCAAATTTAATAATAATTAAAAAAAAAAAAAACTTTAAATTGTCATTTAAATTTTAATAATTGATATTAAATTAAAAAAAGAAGAAATAAAATAGATTACAACAATTAAAAATAAATAAATAAAATCAATTTAATTTATCAAAATAATTACAAATGTAGTTTTTTGTAACCAAAGTTTGTCAGAATTTCGTTGGTACAGTTTGTCAGGAATAGAAAATCTGATACAATGATATCATAAATAGTGTTTTCTAAGCTAAAATTACACAAAGTGCTATTTTGAGGCCGATCCAATCCACATACACACTGTGTGATGTGTTTATGATGATAGTTAGTCAGTTTTCTTTGATTATTGAGGGTGAATCTGGCATGTTCTTGACGGGTTCATCATTACTGGAGGGCAAACGGAGTTGAGCTGAGGGAAACAGGAGGAGGAACATTAGATCAGCGCAGTCGAACTCGCTCGAGTTACAGGAAGCTGGAGGGAAAACGTTCATGAATGGAGATGAATGATAGTCCTTCTGAAGACAGCCTGCTGAATAATCAGAGCTCTGCAGTCTTCAGCGTTTGAGTTTGTGTTTTAAAAGTCAAAAACACTTCTATTGATTTGTCAGCATTCAGACTTGAGCCACTGCTTTATTCTTGTTTCATGCTGTTCATTTTTTTTTTTTATGGTTTTAGTTAACTATAACTGTAGTATAAACTTAGATGAGATACTGCATATTTTATTTTCTGTTTTCACTTTAATTTCAGTTCAAGTTTGAGTAATTTTGTTGTTGTTTTGTCAATTTTGCCTATATAGTTTTTATTAGTTTTAGTTTTGTTTTAGTACTTCAGACTAGCTGAAATAATTAATATAATAATTTTAAAAATATGTTTTTGTATTTAATTTTATTTGAATGTTTTTCAAGTTAAGAAAATGTTTGTTTTTGTTTATATGGTAATAACCCTGTTTTAATAAAGTAATTGTTTATTTTTATATTTTAATTAAATTTTTGTTTTAGCAATTGTTTTTTCATTTTTATACATTTACATCAAATTTTATTTATTAGTTCTAGAATTTTTAGTTTTAATTATTTTAGTTATTAGCTGACATAAAATGTGTACTTTTAAAATTTTATTTCTTATTTTTCAGTATATATATAGATATAATTTGTATTGTTTATTTCAGTCTGCTTGTCTGGGTACAAACGCATGAGGTTTTTTGTGCTAAAGAGTAAGAAATGCCTCACTTTTTTTCTGTTGTTGAAAAGCATCAGTTAAAGAAACAAAAAAACCCATCTTTGACGTTGCTGAGGAAGGTTTGAGGTGTTTTTGAGGATTAGGGCTCGGTGGGAAACATCAGTTGATCTTTTCTGTCTGTGTTTGTGCTGCAGCTAATTTGGATCTCTTGTCATCGCTCCTGCTTTTCTCTGTTTTGATAGGAAAACAAGTCAGAACGAAACTCTCGCAAGCGTTCAACCACTGGCTCAATGTCCCGGAGGACAAACTTCAGGTAAGGCTTTATTTGTGTTTATCGGGAAGTGTTTCAGTGTTTCTGCATTGACAGTACTGTTGAAATGTATTGTGGAAGGCGAGAAACAAATGTCTTGCAAAATTTGGCTGGAGTTTAAATGAAATATTCTCTGCTGTAATGTGAATATTTAGCAGTTCACGCTTTTCTGTACAGTTTACATTAAAAAAAAAAAAGATAAAAATAAAATCTCACAATTCTGACTTTTTCCCCCCTTGCAATTGAGAAATTTGCAATTACCTTTTATTTTTTAGTCTGTGGTGGAAACAGAATTGTGAAATATAAAGAAATAAAAGTCAGCATTGCAAGACAAAAGGTTGCCTTTTTGTTTTATTTTTATTTCTTCATTTAAATTTCATTTATTGTATTTTATTTTTTATTTAAAATTTATATTGTATTTTATTAAAAAAAATAAAAAAATGTAATGATTTGATCTGTGCATGTTATTGGCAGGTTTAGTTTAGATCGTGTGTCTGTTCCTCGTGGTATCCTCTCCCTGTCTCAGTCAAAGCGGAGTGAAAGTCATCCGAGGTTTCTGTTAGATGAGCGTGTTGATTTTTATTTCAGTCAGCTTGTGCTTGCCGAGGGCAAAGTTTAAACAGACATAAAGCAGCAGATCTGTTTCACTTTCCGTTCTGCTGAGGAGCTCGCGACTTGACAGAAAACCTGCCATCGGCTGCTTTATGAACCTATTGTCTCAGTCACTAATTAAGAGAACAGATGTTCTCACTCTACACTGGCTTTTGTCTTTAATCACATGCTCCTAATGTTTAACATGACTAATGTTAGTTGGGATTCATCAGATCATTTTCTGAATCGCCCCTTCAAACGTTGATATGTAAATGGACTCTTATGGTGTTGATGTGTAAATGTGGTTGGGATGTGATAACCCTGGCATCAGTGATTTCTAGTTATTTCATCAGATTGCATGCCTACTTTTAAATGTCTGTCAGCTGAGTTGCTTTGTGTGATGCATGGTGATTTAGTTACATCATCGATCCACTATTGGAATTTTTTTTTTTTATTATTGTTAGTTCAGAAGGCCCACAATCATTTCTACATGCTTTTGCAGCTTAAAACTCCCATGCCAACTTTTTTTGTGCAAACTGGCCATTTCCTGTTTTGTCTTGTTGTTTTTCTGCGCTGGCATTGCAGAAGCTGAAAATGATCAATGCAAATAGATTTTTAGCTCTCAACCATCACATCATGGGCCATTTTCAGCATTCGGCCCTTCAGATTGAGTCGAGGTGTTCGTGACGGGATCGTGTTACAGCAGGGAGAAATAAGTGCACGTGAAGGATACGAGAAGCTTTTGTAGGAACAGTTTACCCAGAAGTGATTGCAATCATGTCACTCATGTCATTTTGTGTTTTGCATAATAAAGAAAATCAGCCAAAATATCCAAGTTCGCATAATTAAAAAATATAATTTTTTTCTTTTTAATTCTCCATAATTCCTGGTGTTTTCATTAGATTGTGATTAGTGTTTTTTTATTGCATTACAGTTAAAAAAAAAAAAAAAGTAATGATTTATTTAAATTAATAAATAATTTGTTTTGAAGGCGTGACATGAAAAAAGGTGATTTTTTTTTTTTTTTTTTTTTTTCTCACAATTCATATACATTTTTTTATCATCATCATCATCATCATCTTATATTTGTATATTATATAATAATAATAATTTATTATTATTATTATTATTATTGTCATATTACTTTATTTGTATCTTATTATTATCATTATTAATAGTAATAATACTGTATATGTACTTGTATAGATATATTTATACTTGTATAGATAATTTATTTATTATTATTATACAACTTTATATTTGTGTATTATATAATACTAATTTTATAATTAATAATAATAATACTGGGTAAAAAAAAAGTAAAATATATGTAATTTAATATTTTTTACATTAATAATAATTAATATTAATACAATATTGTGCAAAAATACCTACTAATACTGTATGTAATATTTACTGTGTATAAAATTTACTGTATATTATTATTTTCATTGTTGTAAATCATAAAAGTAGTCTTTGGTTGATTTAAGTGTTCTGAATCATACAGCGTGTTATCTTTGTATGGGGAACAGACTGAAATTAAGTCTTTATTGATCAATAATCTTTTGCCACAGCTTTCAAATCTGATCCGCATGTGTGTTCATTAAAAAAAAATAGCGTCTTAAGTCTTGCACCTGTTTGTGGCAGGTTTGATGTCTTCTGCTCCAAATGCCATTGCAGTAAGATGTTTTCTGCTTCTGACCCAGTTGAACCATTAGTACAGATGGTCATTATTAGAATATTGTTTTAAACATTGCAATTTTATGTGCTAGATGAAGTATTTACCTTTTATTAAACTGTATATTTTTGTTTATATGTAATATTGAGCTCTGCTTTGGCTCGGACTCGTCATGAATCAAGCAGCAAGTATAAAAATGTATGCATAATGCGTCGATGAGCTACAGGGTCGCTTCAATAGCAAGCAGTCTTGAATTGGTGTCTGTTTCTCACACAAAGCTATTGTGTTTGCACATATATACACAAGTCAATATGAGTCTGCTTTGATTTGGTTTAGTTGTACGACAGTTGTTTTTAAATGAATGTGATTGAATTACTTTTTAAATAAGCAGATATGAGATCTGAATCTCTTCTTATGCATGTTTTTGATGCTCAAACACATGCAGCCTGTTAGCGGTGAAAATATTTGGTGGGTTAAGTGTGTATGAAAAGGTAAAATCTCATTATACCCGTTAAACCCCTTCATATAGTTATGCCAACAATACACAATGCTCTAAGCGGTGCTCTACATCCTAATGCTAAACAATCGAGCAGATTTGCAGGAGCTGGAAACCATAAGCTGGCTGGATTTTCTGTGAAAAAACAAAAAACAAAATACAAAATGTAATTCATTTTTTGGCAATCCCGCTGTTTTCTCTCCAGCTCCAGCATTGCAGATATCTGTACCGCTGACGAATGCATGAGGAATCTCATTAATGCAGAAAGACACTGTACAATGATTATTAGATGTTGTCAGTGGCATATTATTAGTACCGCACTGGATCGTGTTGGAGCAGAGGACTCTTAATCAATGAAAAATCATTTGAGAGCCGCTGAAGAGGTTTTAAGTGTTTATTTGTTGCATCAGTTCCAGGTTTAAATTCATGTGCGGTTATTTCTGTGCTACTGATTGTAAAAAATAACTTGAGTTTTCCCTTTCAAAAGGTTTGTTTTTAAAGAACAGCTCTCCCAAAAATGAAAATCTGCTGACAGTTTACTCGCCTTCAGGTCATCCAAGATTAGGATGAGTTTGTTTCTTCATCAGATTTGGAGAAATGTGTCTCTGCATCAGTGTCTCAGCAATGGATGCTCTGCAGTGAATGGGTGCCGTCAGAATCAGAGTCCAAACAGCTGATAAACACATCACAATAATCCACACCACTCCAGTCCATCTTGAAGACAAAAGAAACAAAGCCATCATTAAGATGTTTTTAACTTCAAACTGTTGCTTCTAGCTAAAATCTGAGTCCATAATTCATAATAACACTTCCTCCAGTGAAAAAAAAAAAAAAATGGTCTGATCTGAATCAGGAGAGAAATCTGCACAGATCAAGCATGCGTTTACAAGCCAAAACAGCTCTAAACAAATGTTTAGTGGATTTTGATGTGAGAGGATGGACTTTTTCACTGGAGGAAGTGTTATTTATAGATTATGGACTTTTTATGGATTATGGATTATGAATTTTAGAAGCAGCAGTTTGAAGTTAAAAGCGTCTTGATGGATTTGTTTCTTACAAACACGCAGCTTTTGTCTTCTCCAGATGTTAACTGATGGATTGGAGTGGTGTGGATTATTGTGATGTTTTTATCAGCTGTTTGGACTCTCATTCTGACGGCACCCATTCACTGCAGAGCATCCATTGCTGAGACACTGATGCAGAGACACATTTCTCCAAATCTGATGAAGAAAAACTCATCTACACTCTTAAAATAAAGGTGCTTCACGATGCCATAGAAGAACTTTTGTTTTAACGGTTCCATAAAGAACCTTTAACATCTGAAGAACCTTTCTGTATCACAAAAGGTTCTTTGTTGGCAAAAGAATGTTCTTCAGGTTATAAAAAGGTAAGAAAGAGGCGTTTCTTTTAAAGAACCTTTGACTGAATGGATCTTTGTGGAATCAAAAAGGGTTCTTCTATGGCATTGCTGTGAAGAACCTTTTGAAGCACCTTTTTTTTGGTTGTTGTTAAAAAAAAAAAGGCATTTTTTTAATATATGAACAAATATTGCTATACGCTGTAGGATTTAGTTTGAAACTTTGAATTATCTATTAAACTTAAATTACAAAGTAATATCAAATTAAGCATAAAATTTTAAAGTAGAAAGTCTGAATTAGCATTATAAAACAATCTTTATTTGCAACTTTGAAAAATCTTTTTTTACAGAGTAGCGAGTGTTAATTAGCATTCTAAGCTTTGAAGGCATTAGTGTGATCGTCCTGAGCTCGTAACTGGTCCAGCGATTAAGCATGTTAATCTTGTCGCAGTGAATCAGCTGATCTGTCAAAGCTCTGTGTTTTCAGTTTAGTCCATCAGATCCCATTCAACCAGCTGTTCGACAGCTCTCTTTTTATCCTGAATATTTCATTAAAGCTCTTCAGACGGGGGAAAGTCAGCCGTTCGTGTCAGTAACGCTGTTTCAGGGGGCTTGTCTTCTCCACTTCCACGTTTACTTGATCTTGTGAACAGAAAACCGCTTCCGTTTTAGATGTGTTGAATCATTATTAGACTTGTTTATTTCAGCTTGGTTTTCCTGTTTCACAGGGCTTGAATTAATCATTCCAGCAAGTTTAATATTCATAGTGCAGGATTTTTTGTCATTGCAGTAACGTTAGGCACGAATCAAGATGTCTTTCAGAAGTTATTTGGTTTGTTTCTAATGAAGCAGAGGATCATTCGTTTGTCTTGATTGGTAAGCGGTAATAAATGTCTGCTTGTAATTACAGCTTTTGCTTTGCTTTCTCGAGTCTGAAACAGTCATTTAGTGGATTAGCCTCAAATTGTCTTTCATGTGTGACACTTTTGATTAATAATGAATATGCATTCATTTGCTGCAATTTACTGGTCAATTAAGTAATTAAGGGATGTATCTGGTCTTGGAAGTCACTAATAAATGGTTACAGTGTCTTTATTTAATCTCCATCGCTGCAGCTCTGCTTTTATCTGTGTGTCTTATTGTCCATGTCAGAGCTTTAGAAGAGAAGATTATGAATGATTATCAGTACTTCAGTTTTAAATTCAACAAAGCTATCATTTGCCTTCAGATTCAATAGTTTAAATATAGGATGTGCTTTTTGACATCTTTGTAGTGTAAATCCCATCTGCTTTTGTTGTGTGAAAAACAGTTGTTTTTTTAAGACTGAACGATTAATAAGAATTTATTAAAATTGGTGATTTTACATTATTATAATTTTAGTCGCAGTACCATGATATTATTACAATAGTGATTTATTGCTTTGTTTAATATTTTTATTCAATATTAATCATAATTTTTTTCATTAAAATTGTACAGCCCAGAAGCAAGCACAGCAAACCTTCCCTAAAAAGGCGGGGAAATGCAATTTTTAATCAGAAATTAGATTTTTTTTAACCATTTATTTAAACTTTGAAGCAGGGGCGTAGAATTAGGGGGGACGCAAGGGACGTGTCCCTACCAATATCCAGCAACCACCAAATTGCCCCTGGCAATAATTTTGATCAAGCAATTAAATATATGTATATGTTTTTGTAATTTCAGACGTATCTGAAAGGTCATACCATACACCTAAGAAGTTAAAGTAAATACGCTTTCAAGGACGCGCATTTAATACATGGGTGGAATAGTCGCACACCGAACGAGGAGAGCAGCGCAGCATTTACAACAACTTGGACTGCACCCAATTCAAGACAGCAGTCTAAAACAATAAATATAAAAGCCCACTTCAGGAATTAACAAAGGTGCATCGATGAGTTTGAAGGACGGTGTTTGACAAAACAGAGCAAATGGAAAGAGAAAGCGCGACCTATGGCTATTATTAGATACAGACAGAAAGACAAACATTGTGCGGAAAGATACACAGTCTTCCAGCCTAGGATAAAGTTATTATGAACATTAACAATAATTTGGGACAAATATAATGTGGATTTTATGGTAAACTATGTAAGTGGCACTCTGTGGTGCATGTGTCCTGAGTCGCCGCGGACAGTCTTTAACTTTAAATTAATGTTGTTCAACTGAATGTACAAATCAGAGGCGTCATGCCCATTCAAAGATTTCTGAGCCAAGTGGATTTTGAACGCAGCTTCCAAAAGACAAAAAAAAGCCCAATAATATTTTCTATATTTAATACGATCACACTGGTGTGATTAGATCGTTCAGTGCGGCGCAGCATCAGCTGCTAAATTCATTATAACCAATCACACACGATTCTGTTGAGCTCATGAATGCAATGACCAATCAGAGACATTCAGATGAATCATCACTGAAACACGGTGCTTTGCTCAGCCTATCAAAAATGCAATAATGATTGGGTTGCTGGGCGGGTGTGTTTGTGTTGGGTTTACGTCCCCATCAATGTCAAAAACAAACCTACGCCCTTGCTTTTAAGGAACATTAGCTGAAGACTCATTTAAAAAAGAAGAAATTAAGGCATAACATTTTTTTTTTAATTTTACAGTTGTACTGTAAAATACATATTACAGTACAAGTGTACTACTGTATATAATAACAATAATAAATTAAGCTACTACTGTAATTTAATACATTGTATAATGATGATATGGTGGAATATTTAATTTAATGTGGTTAATAATAATAATAATAATAATAAGTTGATATTGATATAAATGCAATATTTCTCTCAAAATCGTGCAGTTCACAAACAAACACAGCAATTGAATTTTTATCCTTTTTTTCCCCTCCAAATTGTTGTCAATAACAAAATATGCGTTTGGAACAACATTGGTGTAACAGTTTAGGTGTTTATTTTTTCAAACTATGTATTTAAAGTTGAGGAGCATGAGCTGAAGACTGCTAATAATCAGCCCTCTCGAAGTGTTCTCAGTTATATAATAAGCGGGTGATTTTCTGTTGAAGCAGTGCTGGTCATGTTGTAGTCTTTGTGTTGGTGCGTGTGACGTCATTGTTCGGATCTGAACCGTTGGCTGGTTCTGTGTCTGTGATATCTGCATGCAGGGCTGTTTGTGAATCATACTCAAGGGCTGGTTGGTGGTGGAGTGATTGCTCATATTTCTGATCGGTCTCCTTGAATCTCTCTCTCTCTCTCTCTCTCGGTTTATCTGGCTGTAAACTCTTGTTGAACCCGTCAGCATGACTGCACATGCGCTGTATCACACACGAACACACGTCACACTGCACTGACGCCTGCTAACAGATCGCTTCTCATTCACCGTTCACTGAACAGCTTCAAATCTAAAAATATAAAGGCCGTGTTTTGATTCTGAATAGTGTCAGTGTTTTCTGACTGTGGAGGACGCAGTGCCTGAGTTTCCCCGAGGGTTTAAAGTGGCAGAAATCCTGTTTTTCTGAGATGTTTTGGGAATGCTGGTGTTTCAAGAGCTTGTGATTTGACCCGAGTTTGTTCAGAAAGGTTTATCTGCCGGATCGATGAGTGTACTGCACTTCAGTCAGAGGTCAGAACAGCCAAATAAAAATGGGTGAATCTCACAAAAACATGTCCAGGTTTTAATGTGTGTGTGTGTGTGTGTACTTGTTTATAGAAAATATCGTTTAGTCAGTATAAAAGTAATAGAAGTCTATAGAAATTCCCCACACTTTACAGAAACAAACGTCTCTCTGTGTTTGTAATATATATATATATATATATATATATATATATATATATATATATATATATATATATATATATATATATATATATATATATATATATATATATATATATATATATATATATATATATATACACACTTTTATTTTATTTACTTATTTTTTTAATGTTTGTATTTGTTTAAATGTTTATTTATATATAATAAAAAAATCATGGCATAGTTTAACTAGTTAATCTATTTGATTTTATCCAAATCTTATTTTTAGAATGCAACACAAATCTGTTCATTGTAAAAAAAAAAAAAATAATAATAATAATTTCAGTTAAAAAGTATAACCGTGATTGAAATATTGCTAGCTGTAAAACAATCAGTGTTCAATTAGTATCTTATTTTTTTGTATTTGTTTTATTTTTATCTTTATATTTATATTTAAGTGTATATAAAAATCATAGCATAGTTGAACTATTTGCATCTATTTAAATAATTAAAAAATGCATTCATTCAAATTCATACTGAAACATTGGATTCTATGATGAATATACTTTCTTATATTTTTAAATTATTTTTATTACTTAATTATGATTTCACACTACAAAGAATCATTGTATTTGTCTTTTCTTCAGTACAAATATCTAAACGTTCCTCTGGAAAAGAGTCAAGACTGAAGCTTTTTTGCAGGCATCTGTAAGCAAGCAGCAACGCTGGTGATGTAATGTTTCTAGAAGGCAGACAAATATAGTAATCTCTGTCTTACTGTGTGTAAAATGCTTTCCAAGATTGTTTGGCGCATCAAAATCATTGCTTGCTCTTACAGATGTCACACTGATATACCCGAGGCGTGTGTGTGTGTGTGTGTGATTATAGGGTCTCCACAGGGGCGGTTTCTCACTGTAAGCAGCGTGTTTACAGGATGAGTGTGTGAGGGTCTCTGATGCTGGCCGGATGCCCAGCACACGCTGCATTACTACGACAGCTATATTTTACAGTGAACGAGCTTTAACTTCGTCTCAGAGCAGCTCTTGATCCTCACTTGTTAAGGTCAAACTCTCAGCAGTTCTTCAGTCTCTGAGATCTTCCGCGCCTGTCTTTCCGCTGGAACTTTTTCTTTCTCTACATTCACCATGTTTGAAGCGGATGCCAGCGCTGATGCCTCCTGCTGGTCGCTCCGGTGCGGCAGCTTTTGTTGTATTTCCATGCGGAGTTTTGGGGGGTTTTTTTAGTTCTGTTGTTTTTGAAAGTAAAGATCAAATAGGTCTCCATTTAAACCTTTTAAAGTAGGTTACTATAATTCATCTAAATGCACTTTTGGGCCTGTAAATCAACATTTAGGCCTGTTTCATAGCGTTTATCACTCCAAAATATTTAGGCCTAAATTTAAGATACATATATATATATATATATATAAATATAAATAACTCCCATGCATTTGGATTGGGCATAGTTTTAACAAACTGTTAAACTTAATGTGATGCATTATTTGTCAGTCATGCATGAATGAAACAAATCAGAATTATGCACTCAAAAATCATGTTGTAGTTTTTTTTATTTTTAACTATTGCATCTATTTAATTTTATTTAAATAATCATTTTCAAAATGCATTTATTGAAATTGCTTAGTCAACAAAACTACATTACATTTAGTCAGTTAAGAAGTATGAACATACTTAAAATATGGCTATAAAACTTGGAACGACTTTGTATTACACAGTTTAACACACTGCATTATTATATTTAGATAAAACTGAAAACAAATTATTTTTGTTACTTAAACTAAACTGAAATAAAATGTAAATGCTAATTTAAAAAAAAAAAATCATGTCAGCTGCATTTCCCATTTTAATTTATTTTAACTTGATGAAATAAAAATCAATTAAAAAAATATGTAGACATACTATTAAAATATGTAGACGGCTACTAAATGACAAACAAAAATAGTAAAACTTTTACTAGAATTAAAATAAACAATGGAAATAAAAACAGATTCAAAATATTAATAGAAATTATAATCTCAATTATATTAAAATAACACTGTTAAACTTAATTTGGTGCATCTTTGTCAGTTACACATAAATTAAACTTAATTAACTATTTGCATGCATTTGATTTAAATAAATGCATTTTTAAATGATTATTCCACTTGCTTAGAATCAGCATAAATATTCATTGTGAATATTTTATGGAATATTTATGCCTTTATGGAATACAACACAAGTGAGTAATTAATTTATTCATTGTGACACATTTATTTAATAAGTATGAACATGGTTAAAATATGGCTAGCTGTGGATCATATTCAATTAGTCGTAATCTATGGGATTCAAACTAACTGGTTTATTGATTTTTAAAATTGTATTATATAAATCTGGTTATTGTGCATTTAAAAGATGTTCAGTTGATATATGACTGAATATGCATCACATTAAGTTTAGTAGTTTGTTAAAACTGTAATGGAAATGCATGGGAATTTTATATGCAATTCAAATGCATGGACCTAAATAGTTGTGCATGGATGCATTATGGTTTACGGTCTTGTCTATGAGTGTGAAAGCTGAACGCTCACCTGCCGCTGTGACTGACGGGTGTGTTTGTTCTGCTGTCTGTGTGAGTGTATGTGGCTCAGAGGTCAGCCGAGGTCGTGTAAAGCGCTCGGCTGTGGACGGACCCCGAGGCCCCGAGGACTCGACCCGCCGTGTCAGCGCTGATTACTTTAACGAGTGAATGCGTTAGCCGGCCTCCCCTCTGCTCACCATATGCTCCCTATCAGCGCTGATCAGAAACACTTTCACTCGTCAAGAACATTACGCTGCCTTTGTGGAATACAGCACAAGTGAGAATAATTCATTATATTCAATTAGATAAATAGTTTATTTATGTGACCTTTATATTATGCATTTTGTCACTTGTGCTATATTCTGAAAAGAAAATTATTGTATATTTAGTATGTGTGTAAAATACAGAAGCACTGATTTTTTTTTTTTTTTTTTTTTTTAACATTATATAAATACTTTTTTAGCATCAGTAGGTTGACATTTAAGATTGTATTACAGTTGCATTTAAAGAACTTTTAAATTGATATTTTATTTAAACTGATTAATTAAAATGCAACTCTAATAGTATTAATGTAGTGTTTTGATTATTAAAATTAACTTTTTTAAAGAAAATATAAAATTGCAATAAACAAAACTTAATATAACAGTATATCAGTGTGGCGATTTTAATTAAAATTAATATATTTTAAATTATTATAGAATTGCAATAACTTTTAAATTGGCTTACATTGACTTGTTTAATGTTATCATATTATTTAATTGATTGATTAAAATGTAATGCTAATCATTTTAAATACTATATTTTTTATTATTATAAAATTAATTGCATTAACTTTTAGACTGTTTAATGTCATGATTTATCATTGATTGATTAATGTAATTGTAGTGTTTTATTTAGTTAGTTATTAATATTTTTAAATTATTATAAATTAATTTGCACATTACATGAAATTATTAGGTATATTTTAATACTAAATTATTTTCGATCTCTTTAAAAACATTTCATTTTCTATTTATTAGCGTCTCTTTATATTCTCTGAAGGCCTAAGATTTGTAACAAAACAGAATGTTTCTGTAGTTTTATTCGAGCACCATTTACCTAATCATCAAACCATTTAATAATCAAAGATACAGTTATGCATGTCACATTCAAATTTGCTTCCTTTGAAACATGTTTGCTTCCTAGAGACATGACGCGTCTGCGCAGACCTTCACTAAATACACAACACAGGGATGTTAGTCAGCATTTCAGACACACCCTGATTGTGAACCCGATCCAGTGCTGCCCTCTGCAGGCCGTCACATACAGATCTGTGCACTTCTGACATTAACGTCCGTCTCTGCTGATCTGACCACAGCTTTTCTGCTGAGACAGACTGCCATTTATGTCTGCCATTTATTCTGTGAGCTTTTACATGACTGCACACACATCACACACACTACAGTAGGAAGTTATTAATGCATAAAGTAAATTAAAGCAATAAGCCCCAAGAAGCTGTGGTTTACAGTGAATCTATAACAGCGGAGCGGAGTGCCTAAAACCCCCTTCACTTTATTATAAATTCAATTTATCATAAATTCAAGCAAAACAGTGTAGTTCCTCAGAAACGGTTGTTGTTGCAACAAACGCAGAAACAAAGAGGTGTGTGTTTGTAGAGTAATTTACAACAGCTTCGAACGCAGCTCAACCAATCATACAAACAGCCCTTTAATTACAGTAACGGAGTAGAATAATCATGGCTGATAGTAAGACATGCAAACGTAAAAAGAAAAGCAAACTAGACGCAAGAACAGCTGTTACTTCTTCCCAGCTGGTTAATGAAAACAAGGGTATAATCAAAGGAAAATTTGGAGTTGGGATAACCTCCAAACCCAAAGGTGATACCTTTTTAAAAGCTCATTATTGTCAAACGTTTACGTTCCGAGGCAGATTGCCAGCAGCAGTCGTTTTAGGATAGTTGTGAGTTGGTCTCAGTGACTCAGGAGTCCTCTTCACGACTCCTAACGTTTCAGATTTAGGAGCTAGTTTTGGTGCTAAAACACTGAAATACTCTTAGAGCAAAAATTTAGGACTGACGCCCATTATTTTTAGGATTTTCTCCTAAATGTCACCCTGCAGCACAAAAGCAGTCATGAGCAGCACAGGTATATTTGTAGCAATAGCCAACAATACATTGCATGGGTCAACATTATCGATTTTTCTTTATGCCAAAAAAAATCATTAATATTTTAAAGGGTTAGTTCACCCAAAAATGCTAATTCTGTCATTAATCACTAGCCCTCGTGTCGTTCCAAACCCATAAGACCTTCGTTCATCTTCAGAACACAAATTAAGATATTTGTGATTAGATCCGAGAGCTCTCAGACCCTTCAAAGACAGCAACGCAACTGAAATGTTTCCAGGTCCAGAAACATACCAAGGAGATCGGTAAAATAGTCTATGAAGCTACGAGAATACTTTTTGTGTGCATAGACAACAACAATAACAATTTATTCAACAATTCTTTGAATTAAGTTACCATCTTCCGTCATTTTGGAGAGTACCCCAGAACACAATCAACGTAATCAGCGTTTCTGGACCTGGGAACATTTCAGCTGCGTTGCTGTCTATGGAGGGTCTGAGAGCTCAGATTTAATCAAAAATCTCGTAATTTGTGTTCTGAAGATGAACGAAGGTCTTACGGGTTTTGGAACGACACGAGGGCGAGTGATTTAATGACAGAATTTGCATTTTTGGGTGAACTATCCCTTTAAGTAAAGATGACTGGTTATCTTATGACTGGGTTTGTGGTCCTTGGTCACAAATTGGCGAGTTATGAGCTATTTTGAGCCTTAAGATGTTAGTGAATACGGGCTTTGGTTTTGACAATGATCTTGTATTTGTCTCCCCAGGTGATTATCGAGGTGACGGAGATGCTGCACAACGCCAGTCTGCTGATCGACGACATTGAAGACAGCTCCAAGCTGCGGCGCGGGTTCCCGGTGGCCCACAGCATCTACGGCGTGCCGTCGGTCATCAACTCCGCCAACTACGTCTACTTCCTCGGTCTGGAGAAGGTGCTGACGCTGGAGCACCCCGAGGCCGTGCACGTCTTCACCCGTCAGCTGCTGGAGCTGCACCGCGGCCAGGGCCTGGACATCCACTGGAGGGACACCTACACCTGCCCAAGTGAGGAGGAGTACCGCGGCATGGTGCTGCAGAAAACCGGCGGCCTCTTCGGCCTCGCCGTGGGCCTCATGCAGCTCTTCTCCCACTGGAAACGAGATCTGAAGCCGCTTTTGGACACTCTGGGGCTCTTCTTCCAGATACGGGACGACTACGCCAACCTGAACTCGACAGAGTACAGCGAAAACAAGAGCTTCTGCGAGGATCTGACGGAGGGCAAGTTCTCCTTCCCCACCATTCACGCCATCTGGTCGCGTCCCGAGAGCACGCAGGTGCAGAACATCCTCCGGCAGCGCACGGAGAACGTGGATATCAAGCGCTACTGCGTGGATTATCTGGAGAAGGTGGGCTCGTTCGCTTACACCCGTCAGACGCTGCTGGATCTGGAAGCCGAAGCCTATCGGCTGATCGCGGAGCTCGGAGGGAATCCCGAACTGGAGGCTTTGGTGCAGCATCTGAGTCGCATGTATAAAGAGCCAGAGGGCGGAGCCTCGGTCAGCCAATCGAAAGAGCACAGGGGCGGAGCTACAGCCAGCCAATCGAAACAATGACTTTGCACTGTACTGTTAAAATAAACCGTACTGCTATTTTGACTCCACAGCAACTGCCTTCAGTCCAAAGTCTTGTCATTTTGTCTCGTTCACATTTCAAGGCTTTGTAGCTGACATATGAAGTGTAACAGGAACTTGACTGGCCTCTTAGTCTGCAATATTTATGTACTGTAATTAGCATCTAACGGTGGACAGCTGCTGTTCGTTTCATTATAAATGACAACTGTAAACAAACAGTCAGATAAAACAAACATTTAAACCATGTCTGTCATTTCACCACAAAATCACAGCAAATACATTATTTTGCTTCAAGAAAATGAAGACAATTTTATGGTTCTTTACTTTCTTTACCTTCATGACAATTATTTGCAGTATTATTATTACTATTATTATTTAAATTAATATTATTACTACTACAATACAATAATATCTGTCAATGAAACAAACATTTAACATTTCTACAATGTAATTTTACTATGAAATTAAAACAAATTATTTTGCTTTAATAAAACAGCCATTTTTTGCATTATTTTCATGACAATAACAACAAAAACTAATTTATATAAATTATATTATTATTAAAACAGTAAATATTATTAGAGAGAAATTATTATTATTATTATATTTAAATGTCTGATCTACTCCCTGAATTAGTTTAAATCAGCATATAATATAGGTCACTGTAATAGAGTGAAAATGTAATGATAATCAGTGTAAATAACTGAAATGTCAAGGAACAATAATATGAATTTGGAGGCAGAATATGCTTGGCATGATATTCTCACAGGAAATAATAAAAATAAATAAACAATTATTATAATTTTTTTTGCTTATGATTTTGGGGTGAAATGTGAAATTTATTTCTCATTAAATTGAATTAAGACATGATTGCCTTTCCCAAACAGCAAAATAGTGCTGCTAGCGTCTGAACCTTGTCCTGTGTTTTTGCTGGGACAGTGACGAGGTCTTACGGTCACCTGTGGACGCTTTAACACTCCTCAAGTCAAGTTAATGTCCTTCCACATTTTAGCAGCTCTTGGTTTTTGTGAGTGATGTTTACGATGGTCAGATCCGTCACTTGATGCTCAAATACCTCTGAAATAGTGAATTGAGACGAGATCTCACATGTTTGATGTTTGACAGGTCACTGGGTTTTACCTTTGAACAAATAGACAGTTATGCGTGCATCAGATTCATTCTGTATATGCAATTTTGTGTTTTGGATGTTGTTGTTTTTTTTTATTAACTATTCTATGAATAAACACACTTTCATACACTTCAGTCTCCTGTGAGTGTGTTTTGTGCTGTTGTTCTTCTCATGAAGAGAAAATTGATATCTTTTGCATGCATGAATAGATTTACTTAAGAATAATTGTGTTGTTTTGCATTTACTGCTCATATTTATTGTGAGTGAAAAGTTGTTAAACTTGATGCAATGTTTACTAATTTTGCAAGTCAGTTGCATTTTCAGGTCTGATCTTTCCTCTTATGAAATGACAGAACAGGATCAACCACTTAGTGGCGCAAGAGACACAAAAGCAACAGCTAGAATTACTGTAGAACAGAGCAGGGCAGCGAATAGAGTTATTTCACACTGCAATAAGAGTCAGGTTTTATTCATCTCATTAGTTATGCTGGTTTGTTCTTTGTCTTAGCTGTGCCATTTCTGCATGTTATATAAATGCCTTTGAAGATTAATTGTTCTGAACTGTATGGGAAAAAAAAAACAGAAACCAGAATGCTATTTAAAGGTGAAAATGAATTCATGTATAATTAAAGATTTGTTCAAGTAACTAACACTAAGTCTGTGTAGTATGTGTTCTGCAGCATTTTAGACATGAATAATTCTTCAAATCTGAGGAGCTCCATTTCTTTAGGATTTATTTATCTGCTTATCTGAAGAGCTATAATAGAAATATGATGAAATGATTGAAAAAAAATATATATATATTTTTAAATATGAAACTAAAAAACGACAGTAGGTGGCGGCAAATCACTACACAGTAAAAAAAAAAAAAAATTGAGCAGATTTTTGAGTTTGCTCAACTTGTTTTTGTGGGAGATTCCCAATTTTTTGTTGCATAAAGTTAAAACAAGTTGAGAAAACTCAAAAATCGGCTCAACTTTTTTTTTTTTTTTTTTTACAGTGTAGGAGTTATTAGACCGATTCGTTCAAACACGCGATTCATTCAGTAACTAAACATCTTTGTTTGCACTTTTGTTTGTTTTGAACTACTTTCGATGGCAAAATAGAGCAAAAACATACAATATTGTGTCTAAAATGTAAGCAACTTAATATTAACCAATTGTGATAGAGATTTCATACATTTCGATCAACATTTGCAATCCGCGTTGATGTTCGATTCTCTCGCTCGTGCGTTTTTTGCCCAATAATTCGCATTTTGGGTGCATTTATTTATTTAATTTAGCCCCAAGCCCCTGTTAATTTCCCACCGCAATTTAAAACGTATTAAATGTAAATATGTACAAAATAATAAAATACATATAAAGTACAATAAAATCAATCGTATGTTAAGTTTTTACAAATAATTAAAAATCTTCAAGTAAACACACACACACACACAAATATGTGGGAAATCAACACAAAATAGCATTTAATTCTTCTCGAATGAAAACGAGGCTATTCAAGGTTGTGTACGTTTAACGTTACTGTCGACTAGCTCATAAAACACTGAAAATACCCCTTAAAAATTAAACAAACAAAAATTAAAGCTATAAAAATAAGCTATATTGACATTCAGCCTGTTAAACAGACAGCTCCCTCACAACATTATGGCGTTTAGCTAAATGAGGTCTATTCTACTACATAGGGTAGTTATGATTATGGCAGGATTGTCTATTTTCATATCAAACACAATACGGTGTTACTTACTGATTTTGAAGCGTTCAGTGATCCAATGATAACTCACCTGGAAAACCCATCTGCAGCGTTAGCGTTAGCATTAGCATTAGCTCTCTTCTCCAACACACTCCTCAGACCTCATTATGAATGAGAACTAAACATTTTACATATTGTGAAATGAAATCACAATGTTTGAGGGGTATTATATTGTTGTGGATGAGTGAAAGACTCGCTGGGCAGCTGCAAATCAGCTTGATGAGTTCAGCTAATGAAGCCTGAGATTTCAGCAAACTATTACCTGTAGATTGTCTCTTACAGAGCAAAGAGACACAGTTGCCCAACTGTGATCCCAAGTAGAGACCTTATGACGTCTACCACAAATTAAAAACTTATTGTGTTAGATTTTGTTCATTGTCTTTAAAAAATACACCCAAAAACCTAGCAACCTCCTATAGCTCATACCTTCAAATGGCTCAGGTATTAAAATTGCATTAGAATTCCAGGCAAGTCTTTGTCAAGCCAACACACTAGTTTGTCTTGAACTTCTAGTTCTTCATTTTATATTTAATATACTTTCAATGCATTTTTAAATGTGGGAATTTTAAAGCAGGCCAGGATCCGTTTGGAATGAATCATGGGATTATATAATTTAGACTCCAGATGGTGGCATTAAATTGAAATGATCTGCATTAAGAGAAACTTGAGGCCTGTGTTGTCAAAACTGCCAAGAATAGTTTCTGGACGAGCTCTTAGCGCTCCTCTCTCCATCCGTTCACTAAAAGCACTGAGAATAACATGCAGAAACAGATGAATGATTTCACTCGGGTTATTCTGAGGTTGTTTCTTCAGGTCTTGAAGACATCTTTTTACTTTCCAGATGATTCAGGGAATACCATGAAAGGGCATTCGCTTGAAAAAGGAGATGTGAAAAACAACCAGCCCAAACATCATATCTCATTTCAGTTTTGTATAATTTCTTGACATCATGTGGAGAGAAATGATGAGAAAGTTTTGCAAATACAGCATGAACTATGTGCTGTTATTTCTGTTTGAGGTAAATCTGGATGCAGTGACGCATTAAATATGAAACAAACCACATTACAGCTCTGTAACCTCATATCACCTCCTGCCAACAGTGATTTTTTTCTTTTTTTAAGGCTTAACAGCAACAGTATGAGACACTTGTTCACCAGCCACTTTTTAGTATCTAAGAATCTTTCAAAAGGCAAGACACTACAGACAAAAAACACTGTTTTTCATGCAACAGTCAATTTTGGGCTATTGTGCTTCCATAAGGTTTCAGAGTGGTGTAAAGAAAACATTGCACGTTATCTGTTTGCGTCTATAGATTTCAATTACAATACTTATCTTTAAAGGCCATTTTTTCAGAAGCTACATGTACCAGAATTTACATCTATATTCTGAAGGTTTTGTTCATATATATAATTTGCCTGATTTTGTTAATGCACTTTATTTCTATGCGTCTGAAGATTTCAATTGCTATATATATTTTTAAAGGCTGTTTTCTCAAAATAATGTTTTTTTTTTTTTATCTCCACTACAGTAACACTTACATACACCAAAATTTACAGTTTTATTCCTATCTATATTCTGAAGGATTTTATCAAGGGGGTCGTTCATATAACATTCACTTGATTTTATACATTTCATTCATTAATAAAAAAAATGTTCCATTACAGTACATATCTTTAAAGCTGTTTTTATTTATTTTATTTCATTAACACTTACACACACCGGTCTTTACACTTTTATTCCCCTCTTCAGTATATTCTGAATTGTTTTAACTTTGAACCTGGTTTTTCCAATGCTCCGGTTTTTTCTCTCTCTCTCTCTCTCTCTATATATATATGCAAATTAGTGAATAGAGTACTTAATAAGACAAGTATGCTTCTGGGAAAGTATGGTGACATCTTCTAGTGACCCTTCTTTTAAACCCTTCTCGCCTGTAGTGTCTTGCCGTTAGATGCTGCTTTATGTTGATTTGTCAGCACAGACACATTTTCATCCTGTTGTAATGTTTTATTGTTCATAAATGAACGTTTCAGTGTAACAATTTTGGCTTGCAGCTAAGATAAAAGCAGTGAAAAGGATTGGCGTGCTTTGCGAGTTCAACATCTCTCAGCAACAGAGAATGCAAAGTGACAGAAAGATAGGTAACAAGAGGAAGAACAGGTAAAGCTGCCCTGGCGATTCTCAAACCCTGTGTTAATTTGACATCTGGTGGTGGATCTACAAAGCCAATGACAGAGCAGGCTTATAAAGGACAAGTAAACATGATTAGTGTGTCGTATTGACGAGTGGGGGGAAAGTGTGAAGAAACCGAACAGACATCTCAAACCCGTCAGTCGAGTGCTCGTTGTGAACATGCATGTGTCAGTGTTTGGTCCAGGCGCAGCCGCAGGGATCGCCGCACTTCCTCTTCCTGTCCCAGAGTGAGCGCAGCTCCTGCGGCGAGTGCTGCGGCGACGACAGCATGTCCACGTAACACTCCTTCTCACACAGCCAGCCTGAATCCTGACAAACACACACTACATTACAGCCAGATCTAATCCTGCAGCATTACTGCAGGTCATGGGTTTGATTCCCAGGGAATGCATGAACTTCAAGTCAAAGTGCAAGTCGCTTTGGATGAAAGTATCTGCCAAATGCATGAATGGAAACTCAATTATTTATGGACAAATTCAAGAATGGCAAAAACGCTCCCGTAAACAGGGGCTGCACAAATCAACATGTAACAGCCGGAGTAATTATGTGCTGCAGCTCAAACCCTGTTGGACTGAAACCCTGTATGACTGAATTTACAGTCTTATTTGCAGGAGTATTATTATCATCTCTCTTTTATGTTAAAGTACTTTATTGGCATGATTGTGATTACATACAATACTGGCAAGGCATTATACACAAAAATGTAATGACAAGGAAATACAAAATATACTATATATGTGTGTGTGTGTGTGTGTGTGTGTAATATATTTAAATATTATTTGTTCATACTGTCTTGATTAATGCTTAATTTAAGCATTTTATAAAATATATATTTTAATATATACGTGTATATATAATAGTATAGTAATTAGAGATGCACGATATATCGGCCACCATATCGGTATCGGCCGATAAATGTTTATTTTTGTGTTATCATTATCGAACCGATAAGAAAATTTGGCCGATATATTAAAGCCGATAAACAATGCATTATTTCCTGCAGAGGCACTTCGGATGCGCACTGTTCGCCATGATGGTTTTTAATGGCTTGAAATATTATTGGAATCACTTCAAAAAGGAAAATACAGTGAAGTGCAACATATACAGGGCAAGTCTGTCATATTATAATGAGAACATTACTGTTAAATAATGAATGGAATCTTTGTGCACCTGTGTTTTAGCTCGTTGTTACGGGAAGAGCGCATCCACAACAGAGCTACACATTCATGACTAGCACAGTTAAGTTCGCTTGTGCATTTGCAGCCTTTTGTGCAATTGTAGGTTGTAATATTGTGTTTATTTTATGCATATCTGATTTATCTCATAAGCCTATAATTCGTTTGGTTAAGGTAATAGAGCGTTAATAAATCGCTTCTGTGATCCTCTTTAGCTCAGCGCATGCAGTGCACAACATTAATAACTAGGCCTATATAATTGGGACTATCATATATTATAATGAGAACATATTATAAAATGTTGTGAATTCTTTGGTCTAATTTGTCGTGTTTCAGCGTGATGTTGCGGGAAGAGTGAAGTTAACATTCTGGTTAGCACGTAACTTAGTTTGAGTTTACTTGTGCATTTGCATGTTTTTTATATATAAGTTGTAATATTATGTTCATGTTGTATAAATAGCTGATTAATCTCATATATGATTTGTTTCCTTAAGTTAAATAAGCTGCCAGCAAAGCGCATCAGTTTACCAGTGTTCATTCAGCTCTTAAGTTTCAGCGCACGCAGCTCGAACAGTAATGCACAACATTAATAACAATGATTGGGACTATCATATAATATCATAATGAGAACACTATTATAATAAAATGTTTAATTTGTCGCGTTTCAGCGCGTTATTGTGGGAAGAGCCAAGAGCATCAGATCTTGTTAGCGCGTAACTCGCGCATTTGCATCTTTTTGTGCATATATAAGTTGTAATATTATGTTTATGTTGTATAAATAATAAGCGCTTCAGTTTACCGGTGTTCATTCAGCTCTTCAGCATTTGAAACAGTGGTATTAATTTAAGATACTTTTTTAAAATCATTGATATATTAATAATAATAATAACCACCACTTTTTTATCTTATTATATTCATCAACAATACAGTTTAATTAAAATGATTTAATTGTCAGTGCGGAGGCTATTCAGTTGAATTCATCCATGGCACATGGATATTTATTTATTTATTTTTTTACATGTAAGGTTAAGTAATGTTGTCCAGTGACTTGTTTGCATTGTTTAAGCAGTGTTTTATTTATTTGTAAGGCTGCTTTATGTTTTATTTAATGGCATTTAATGCTTAGACTTTTTTGTAATCAGGCTCTCAAAAATTATATAAACATTTAGATTTAGAATTATAAAAACATTTGGATTTAGATTTATCGGTCAACATATCGGTTATCGGCTTTCATTTATATAGAATTATTGGTATCGGCCAAAGTATTTTTGTTCATAATGTCTTAATAAATCTTTATTTTAGCTTATATTTAAATTTATAGGTTTTATATGAATATTTTAAGATATTGTGTTTTATATTATATATATATATATATATATATATATATATATATATATATATATATATTACAATATCTAAAAATATTTATAGAAAACCTATAAATTTATATAAAATCTAAAATAAAGATTTATTAAGAATCGCAGGAAGTTTTTGTTTACATAATATATGTGTACTGTGTATATTTATTATGTATATATAAACACACACATATACACGTATATATTTCACAAAATGTTATTTTAATATATTAAATATATTTATAATATAAATTATATGAATATAAATATAAATATTTTCAAAATATATACTTTATGTGTGTGTATTTATATATACATAATAAATATACACAGAACATGCACATATATTATTCAAACAAAAACTTTTATTTTGGATGCGATTAATCGTTTGACAGCACTAATATATGTTTTTGATTTTATATAGCCATTTACATGCATATTAATTAATGTTTGTCTATTTTTGATTTAATTAATTAATTAATTAATTTCAAATAAATAAATAATATATAAATAATCATTTATCAAGACATTATGAACAAAAAAAATATTAAAATATTAAACAGATAGCCTTTGATTATATTGATCAAAGCAGTAGTTAGTTTCTGAAGGTGTGCAGCTGAAAATAAATGTCTTTTTTCACCTGATATTTGCGAGGCCCGACGGCAGCCATCCAGATGCCCATGCTCACATCCTCTCCCTGTCAAAACACACATTTACATGCTGAAAAACCTCATAAACCTACTGTATCCATCATCAGAATGAGTTCAGCAGATTCAGCAGTGACAAACGGATTAGAGACTCGGCGTCCAGAACAAACGTGTGAGATTCAGAGAGAATGAAATCGTTACTGACGTATCTGCAAGCATTGATCTCATCTTTGCTAAACTCAGACGAGGAAAACAAAAGACGGTATCAAATCATTACTCCGCTAGGAAAAGAAATCATCACTTATCAACGGGCTGCTGATGGTGTCACGCATGTCTTCGCTGAGATCGTGGATCTCAGTTCATTGAAGTTTTTTATTATAATACAGCTGCATGCTGGGTAATTCCAACAAACAGGGCTTTTGTATTCTGAAGAAGGTCATCAAACACATCGTAACATGAGGAGATGAGGAGGGTACGGGACGGGACCTGGTAAGCTTTGAGATGTTGAGCGTTGCAGGCTAGCCACTCCACCAGATCCCTGGACACCACATATCCAGATCCACAGGCGAAGGCCGGATACGCTGGACTCGCGTACTCCAGCTCCTGCCATTTACCCACACGATCCACGGCCCAGTTCTGCCGGAAACTGATCAACAACGGCACAATGAGATCAAACCTCTTCTCTGATGTGATACGCTGAGAAACAAAGCTAATTATTCTTTTTCCAGAAAAAGGTTGTCATAAAAAAAATAAATAATAATAAATAAATAAATAAAATGTTATAGAAAAAAACTAATAATTAATATAAAATATATAATTTATATTTTTAGATAAGAATAGCAAGTATACTTCCTTTCAACAAATACATAATAATATATATTTATTTATTTTTACAACAAGCATACTTCCTTACAACAAATTGTTCTTTTACCAAGAAATGTTTCACTTATATTTTTTAATATTTTAAAAAAAAGTATATAAATATATATAAAACTGTAAAATAAAATATATTAAAAAAAGTCCAAATTTTAGATAATTTACCAGAAAATGCTCGTCACTTGTACTTTCAGATATATAAAAATTACATAAATATATATTTATATAAATTACATACTTTTAGATGAGAATAACAAGCATACTTCCTTTCAATTAATAATTATTTTACCAAAAAATGGTTGTGACTTATGTTTTTACATTTTAAAATATACATAAAAATATAGAATATACAAAAATGTAACATAAACAGACAGATATATTAAAAAAGCCATACAAATATATAAAATAAATCATAACTTTAGATAATAGCCATACTTTCTTTCTACAAATTATCCTTTTATCAGAAATTTGTTGTCACTTATATTTTAGATATGCATAAAAAGTATATAAATATATAAAACTGTAATATAAAAAATTCATAATTTCAGTTAACAAGCATACTTCCATTACAAAATTATCTACAATCAAGCATTAATTTAATTATTCTTTTACCAGAAAATGATTCATACAATATAATATAAAATACTTTTTCTTTTTCTTTCTTTTTTTTTTACTGTAAGTGCATTGCACTGCAAACTTTTATGGCGCTACCAAAAGCATGAATTACACTGATATAAGTTTAAAGTGTTTATTTAGAGCAATTAAATGTATAGCAATCAAACTGTTAGGACAAATCTATAATTCTAAGACGGCTGTTTTTGCTTGGGTATATTCTGAGAGCAGAAGGACTCACTTTCCCCACCACAGGCTGCTCTGTGAGAGGCGTTTGCGCTCCGTCTTCAGCAGGACGGCATCCACGTCGATATAGCAGTCATCATCGGTCTTCAGCAGCAGCTTGAAATCAGCGTTTCCCACCGACCTGTTCACACGGGGATTCACACGCTTCATTACTGACCCCCAGCCGCCCGAGACAACGGTGAGCACGAGACTAATACAGACAAAAACCCTGAGCAAATCTCAGTTACCATAGTAACTGACTGACAAGCAGAGTCTATTAGATAATGTTAATCATGTCAGAATAATTCATCGGTCTTACAGAATTAAATTGCATTAATCAGCATTAAATTGTTAAAAAAGATTTATATATAATGCGTCCTTGCTAAACAAAAGTATTCATTTCTTTAAAAAAAAAAAAAATAATTCTTTCAGTAACATACTATTTTAGTTTTTATGAAAAAGAATTCTTTTTATTTTATATATTCATTTTCATTGTAATTTTTAAGTTTTAGTAATTTTTCTTGTGTTTTAGTCATTTTATTAGTTTTAATTCATTTTTATTTCATTCTTATTTCAGTACATTCAGTTAAACTAATTGAAAAAGCAAAATCTTTTAATGTTTTTAATTATTATGCATTATTTTATTTTCTATAATTTTATTTCAGTTAACATTCATTTTATTTCAAGTAACAAACATTTTAGTTCTAACTGTAACAAACAGTTTGGTTTTAGTTTCAGTTAGCTACATAAACGATATTAAAATAACAATAATTTATTAAAAAATTCAGGGTTTCACTTTATTTCGATAGTCCACTTTAGACATTCTACTAACTAGAAGTAACTTTTTAACTACATGTCAGCTAGTTCTCATTAATTTGCAGCTACATGTCTACTGACTCTCAGTAGGGTAGGTTTAGGGTTAGTAGAATAAGTTGACACATACTTGCAAAGTTTCTCACAGTCAGTATATTGTATGTTGTGAACCCATCAAAATAAAGTGTTAGAAGATATTAAGCAGACAGTCTACTAATACTCTAATGACTGCTAGTGGACATGTACTTGTAGAGTTACTTACTGTTAGTAGAATGTGTAAAGTGGACTATTGAAATAAAGTATTACCAAATTTATTTTAAGGTGTCCTTGTTACATGTTACATGTACTTACTATTATAATAGTAATAAATCATGCATAATTACATGCAAGTAACCCTAAACCAAACCCTAATCCTAAACCTAACCATATGGTAAGTACGTGTAATTAATTAATATTACTCAGTACTTAAATGTATAATTACACTGTAACAAGAACACCTTAAAATAAAGTGTATCCAAAAATTCAATCTCACTAATCAACCAGCAGGTTATGGTCAACTAGTCAACCCAAAAAATAGTTCTAACTCTATGCTCTGGTCCTCACAAATCTGCCAAAATATACCTGGAGAACGAGGTCTGAGAGGAGATTGGGTGCAGCACTAACCATTTATAAAACTGCAGCAGTTTTAAAGGCACGTTCCTGTAGGTGTCCACCACGTCCACAAACACCATGTCTCCATGTCTGAGGCTCTCCTCCCGCAGGGCCTGGTCCTCCTCTCTCAGCTGAGCCTCGCGGATCCGCTGCCGTCCTGCTCGCCCACGCAGCAGCTCCGACAACGCCTGCACATCTGAGAGAGAGAGAGAGAGAGAGAGAGAGAGAGAGAGAGAGAGAGAGAGAGAGAGAGAGAGAGAGAGACACAGAGAGCAGAGAGAGAGAGACAGAGAGAGAGAGAGAGACAGAGAGAGAGACAGAGAGAGAGACACAGAGAGAGAGAGAGAGAGACAGAGAGAGAGAGAGAGACACACAGAGAGACAGAGAGAGAGAGAGAGAGACACACACACAGAGAGAGAGAGAGAGAGACAGAGAGAGAGAGAGAGAGAGAGAGAGAGAGAGAGAGAGAGAGAGAGAGACAGAGAGAGAGAGAGAGACAGAGACAGAGAGAGAGACAGAGAGAGAGACACACACACAGAGAGAGAGAGAGAGAGAGAGACACACAGAGAGACAGAGAGAGAGAGAGAGAGACACACACACAGAGAGAGAGAGAGAGACAGAGAGAGAGAGAGAGAGAGAGAGAGAGAGAGAGAGAGAGAGAGAGAGACAGAGAGAGAGAGAGAGAGAGAGACACAGAGAGACAGAGAGAGAGAGAGAGACAACACACACAGAGAGAGAGAGAGAGACAGAGAGAGAGAGAGAGAGAGAGAGAGAGAGAGAGAGAGTGAGAGAGAGAGAGAGAGAGAGAGAGACACAGAGAGAGAGAGAGAGAGACAGAGAGAGAGAGAGAGACAGAGAGAGAGACAGAGAGAGAGACACAGAGAGAGAGAGAGAGACGACAGAGAGAGAGAGAGAGACACACAGAGAGACAGAGAGAGAGAGAGAGAGACACACACACAGAGAGAGAGAGAGAGACAGAGAGAGAGAGAGAGAGAGAGAGAGAGAGAGAGAGAGAGACACAGAGAGAGAGAGAGAGACAGAGACAGAGAGAGAGACAGAGAGAGAGACACACACACAGAGAGAGAGAGAGAGAGAGAGACACACAGAGAGACAGAGAGAGAGAGAGAGAGACACACACACAGAGAGAGAGAGAGAGACAGAGAGAGAGAGAGAGAGAGAGAGAGAGAGAGAGAGAGAGAGAGAGAGAGACAGAGAGAGAGAGAGAGAGAGAGACACAGAGAGACAGAGAGAGAGAGAGAGACACACACACAGAGAGAGAGAGAGACAGAGAGAGAGAGAGAGAGAGAGACAGAGAGACAAAGAGAGACTCTGACTTTAACAATCTCTTTAATTACAACCAATTTTAGATAAACATTGATTAAATATTAAAGGATAAATGAAAGAGGAATAAAATAAATAATGATGCACATAAATAAATGTATACATGTCAGAACCAGCGGGTTTACAATCTTTGATCAATCAGACAAAAATGTGCAAACAACCATCATAATCAATTTCACAAATACATTGATTTATGCCCCATTTAGATCTAAAACTATCCATGTCGTCAATCAACTTATAATAAGCATGTTCATGCAGGATTTTATTAATCCCCTAAATGCCAAAATCACATCAGTCAACCCCAAACCAAGCAGATTTCTTTTACGTGACAACCAAATGGTCAGATTTGCTTGGCCAAATATAAAATTGAATAAAACACGATCTTGCTCCTGCTGTATTTAGGCCTATAAATAAAAAGCATAGGTGTAAAAACCTCCCCCAGAGTTTGACAGCATCCTTCCAATTGATGAAAAAACAGTTCCAGTCTAAAACAATTAAGAAATAAGTGAAATGTTTGATAATAATCAGAAATGTTTCTTGAGCAGCAGATCAGAATATTAGAATGATTTCTGAAGATCATGTGACACTGAAGACTGGAGCAATGATGCTGAAAATACAGCTTTGATCACAGAAATAAATTGCAGTTTAACATATGTTCTCATAGAAAAGAGCTATTATAAATTGTAAAAATATTTCACAATATTCCTGTATTTTTGATCAAATAAATGCAGCCTTGGTGAGCAGAAGTGACTTCTTTTAAAAACATTTTCAAAATCTAACCGACCAGAACTTTTGAGTGGTAGTGCATGTATATTAATTTCTATTTCATGGTGTCACAATGCTGAAATCCATCAATTTATTGATCATCAAAACACAAAGCTGAACCACACAGAACACAAACACTACATAATTAATCTCATCGTACCGTACACTGAAAAAGTGAATCCTCCAGCTAAACCCGGGAAGCCCAAAGCGCTCCTGTGAGGCAACGTTCCCTCCTCTATCTGAAGAAATACAGAAAATAACCATTAAAGATGCTGCTGATGTGTTATGTTTTTTAAAGAATAGTGATGTTTGCTAAGTCAAGCACCACTATTGTTCATACTTCAGGTTGGAAGTTTGTTCAAAATACAAAAGAGCCATTTCTACAGACCAGAATATCACAGACACTTTATTTGAGCCATTAAAGGTATAGGCTAGTTCACCCAAAAATGAAAATTAGCTGAAAATTTACTCACCCTCAGATCATCCAAGATGTAGATGAGTTTGTTTCTTCATCAGATTTGGAGAAATGTAGCACTGCATCACTTCCTCTGCAGTGAATGGGTGCCGTCAGAATGAGAGTCCAAACAGCTGATAAAAACATCACAATAATCCACACCACTCCAGTCCATCAGTTAACATCTGGAGAAGCTGCATGTCTGTAAGAAACAAATCCATTAAGATATCATTCAAACTGTTGCGTCTGGCCAAAATACGAGTCCATAATCCATAATAACGCTTCCTCCAGTGAAAAAGTGCATCTGCTGTTGTCTCTCACATCAAAACCCAGCCACATATTTGTTAAGAGCCGTCTTGGCTTGATCTGTGCAGATTTCTCTCCTGATTCAGACCAGACCACTTTTTCACTGGAGGAAGTGTTATTATGGATTATGGACTCGTGTTTCAGCCAGAAGCAACAGGTTGAAGATAAAAACATCTTAATGATTGATTTGTTTCTTGCAAACACAGCTTTTGTCTTCTCCAGATGTTAACTGATGGACTGGAGTGGTGTGGATTATTGTGATGTGTTTATCAGCTGTTTGGACTCTCATTCTGACGGCACCCATTCACTGCAGAGCATCCATTGCTGAGACACTGATGCAGCAACACATTTCTCCAAATCTGATGAAGAAACAAACTCATCCTAATCTTGGATGGACTGAGCATGAGTAATTTATGCAAATGTTCATTTTTGGGTGAACTATGCCTTTAAGAAACCCTCCAGAACACCTGGGTCGCATCACAATGGCTCGTTTCGCACATTCATACACACTTTCAACCAAATGAACAGATGTTGTTTCCCTCACAGATCCGAGCTTGAGCACGCCTCCTCCGTCACTCAGGTGGACCGCGGACGTGTTGACAGACATCAGACCTCTCGAATCCTGAGCCTCCCACAGAAGAGTTCCCTCAAAACCCTGCAGATGAAGACTCCAGTGTGAGTGAAATCAGCAGTGGCAGTAACACTACATTAATGATGTTCAAACACTAATTAGTCGCTAGAGTAGGTGGTTTCCTATAAATGCTCTTTTCTCGTCGTGTCACCTTTGGAAGAATGAACTGCTCGACAGGTTTGTAAAACATCCCACCCACACGTGTGCCTGGACTCATCGCGCTGAAGCGAGCGGTGACCACCGGCTCCTGCAAACACACACACACGCACACATTTTAACAATTTATTTAAATCCACTTAAAATAAATAATTTACAGAGACATAAGACACAGTTAAGGAGAGACACTGCAGGCAAAAACACTGTTTTTTCATGCACCTGTCAAGTTTGAGATTTTGGGATTTTTCATAATGTTTTTTCAGACTAGTGGAAAGAAAACATTCAAAAGACACTGATAAGAGTTTCTTTTCTATCACTTTATCTATTTGTGTCAATTACAATACATATTTTTAAAGGCCAAACTGAGTTTTCTCTCCTACACTGAGCCATAAATCTCCACTTCAGTAGCTCTTACACACACCAAACTTTACATTTTTAGTCCTGTCTATATCTGAAGGTTTTTACAGAGGGATTTGTTCATATAGTATAATTTGCTTGATTATATACAACGTTTTAATTCCCCAAAAATTGTGAAAATATAGTGTTTTCTGTCCACAAAATATTTTGAAACTGACATCACCCAGCGTTTAGATTTTTGTACTAGAAATGTATGCAAATTAGCGCATATTTCATTAAATAATGACTCATTTGCATATCTAAACCTAACATTTTAGAAAACTTGTAATACAAAAAAAAGTTTGCAATCAATGTAATCAATCAGCTGGGTAAGTAAGGCGATAACATTTTTTTTTTTTTACCCTATTCACCTGCAGTGTCTCTCGCCTTAAATACAAAAAATACTCTGCCATATATGTGACCCTGGACCACAAAACCAGTCTTAAGTGTCAATTTTTCGAAATTGAGATGTAAACATCTGAAAACTGAATAAATAGCTTTCCATTGATGTATGGTTTGTTATGATCGGACAATATTTGGCTGAGATACAACTATTTGAAAATCTGGAATCTGAGGGTGCAAAAAAATCTAAATATTGAGAAAAACACCTTTAAAGTTGTTCAAATGAAGTTCTTAGCGATGCATATTACTAATCAAAAATGAAGTTTTGATACATTTACGGTAAGAAATGTACAAAATATCTTCATGGAACATGATCTTTACTTAATATCCTAATGATTTTTGGCATAAAAGAAAAATGGATAATTTTGACCCATACAATGTATTTTTGGCTACTGGTACAAATATACCCCAGCGACTTAAGACTGCTTTTGTGCTCCAGGGTCACATATGGTGGCTGCCTATGATAGCAGACAAAGCACAATGCTTTGCAAGCCGTTCAGCCCTCTTTTTGGGGCATCCCAAGTTGTTGAAGCCCTCTTACAACCAGCCTGTGTATGTGTCCTAAGCTGCCAAATATGAAACCTATCTCTGAAATAATATTTAGCAGTGGTTTGGTCATAAAAGCTTCCTCAATACAAGAGTCAAAGGTACATGCAACCTCCAAAACAAAACGAACACATTGTGCACTCCTCATTAATCATCTGGTGTATTAGCAGACGAATGTGAAAAGATTTCAAAATTACTATTTAAAATACAAACTACTGACGAAATTGTTAATGTTAGGCTTCCATCTGACCCGAGATTTGTGTTATTGGGGGATGAATCAATTCTTCAACTTGATCAAAGGAAGAATTTACGTTTAGTTAAGATGACTCTGATAGCAGCAAAGAAATGTATAGCCATACAATGGAAATCAGAAGAACCACCAAGTCATATTTTATGTCTTAGAGAACGTTCGTCCTATGTGCCTGTTGAAAAAATAATGTTTAATCTGAAAAAAAAAAGAAAAAAAGTCATCAATGTGTGAAAAGATTTGGGGCAGATTTACTGCACACATAAATAACTTGGATGTTACATTGGATGGGATAGGGGAGGAAGCGTGGTTAGAAAAGAATGTCTACTTGTAAACCGTACGGAATTTGTAAATTGCTGATGTGAAAATAATAAAGATATTGATTAAAAAAATATATATATTATTTTCATACTGAAACATGGATGATTTTACACAAGAATGTTTGTATATTCTTACTAAAGGTGATAAATGATTTGATGTCTTTCACTATAAGATCCACTATTCTGTCATGGCATGCTACGTACATTCACACACACACACACACACACACACACACACACGGACTATTATTTGCTCAGCTGCAGACAGTGAGGTTCTCAGAATAAACCGTGACAAGCACAAGTCGATATGTGATTTCTGCTTCCTCACTGGGCCTCAAGATGCCACGTCTTACAACATTTGCCCTGCTGCTGCTGCGACGGTCATTGTTCTGAACCAAGAAATGTCATTTCCATCACATCACACATAATCTGTTTATTCTGAAGTTCTTTGGTGGAAATGGAATTTTAAGAATAAAATAGGCTATTTTATACAATACTAAATGCACGCACATAATATTCTTACATTTTTGCATGGCCAACTTATTTTATTACAAAAAAATAATTTAAAAAAATCCTGTCATTTTTCTGAACCGGCAAATGTCATTTCCATCACATAATTTTTTTTATATTAATAAATATTCAGTAAAACATTCTCTCTCTCTCTCTATATATATATATCTATATCTATATTATATATACACACACACACACACACACACACACACACACATATACACATACATACTTTATAATCTCTCTTTATAATTTAATTTAATTCTGTGGCGGTAAGGCTATTTGTTAAGGATATTTGCTATTTTATACATCCTAGACACATGCAAAAAATATTCTTAAACCTTTCCATAATTTGACAACCGATGAAAAAAAAAAAAATCTCAGGTTTTTAGATAGCTAAATATATACATGAATAAACATTGAAATTGTTAATTTCACTCTTTTTAATAAATTGTATTAAACATTATCAGGTTATGTTTTAAAATATAATTATACTTTTAATATAATGTTCGTATTTTAAATGTGAACATCTGGGTCTTGGATAAAAGTAAAAACAATGAAATAAAATGCAATTTACAAGAAGCAAATGCATAAATGGAGATTAAAAAGCATAATTAAAAACCAAGTTTTAATCTGATCTTCCTATAACAAACGAGAAAAAGACTGAAATATCTTCCGGGACATAAAAGTGTTCTGAGACTATTTTTTTTCTAATAAGCGCTGCAATTTTCTGCAGAAAACAAAGAAATCTGAATGAATCAAACAGACAGCACAATTTCCTCAAACTCAAAATGTATTATATGAACGGTATTATTATATCAAATATAACAGTCAATATTAGAGGCAAATGCTTCCAGTAATGGAAGTTGTATTTATAATTTCTAAAGGTCATACTTCTCTCCAGCCAATGTGGTTCATCTGGTTTTATTACTAATATCACAGTTAAACTACAGACACTGGGCTACATTTTCCCAAAGCCAATGGCTTTAAATGCATGAATTCTGTTCGGTTCTAATGCTATAATAGAATAATTCACCAAAACAAGCACAAATACAGTACCTTGTGAATTTTTAATATATGCAACATTACTGGGCTTGTTGGTAAAACACAATCATAATATGATTATTATTGATTTCTGTCCTATCATCTCATGTTTTAGAGGCTCTTGATCCGTATCATCCATCAGTCTGTTGACTTCGACGAAGCGTAGAAATGTATGAAATCATGGCATTAGGTGATGTGTGATTGCATCACCTCTGCACTCATCGAATGAAAGATCAGAGAGATTCCACAATCAAAGGCACTGATAGAGAAGACTTTATTGAATTTGCTCTCTACAGCTTGTCGGAAAGAGCGATACGTCTTTTGACTCGTGTTGCACGGTGCCGTCTCCATCTCATCTCTCCAGTACATTTATCAAATAAATGAGTAATGTCTAGCGTGATGATGAAAACTCACCTTAAAAAGCCAACAGGATATTTTGGGTTTCTCTTGTGGCAAGAACAAATTGAATGACTTTACAAAGTGCAATCTGAGTTTCTAAAAGAGTGTAATGGAGGACGACTGTTCTATGCATATTTTACAGCTCTGGTGGGTCATCATCTGAAAATGGGTCACGAGTTTGTTCTGATCAGGTCAATTTATCAACTTTAAATTATTATTATTATTATTTTTTTTCAAAATCTTCTTTCATTTTCGTGAATGTGTACGTGAGCGCTGCAATGCAACAACTGGCCGGACTCTCTTTTAATAATTCTTGGAGATTTTAACAAAGCAAATCTCTCCCGTGAACTGCCAAAATACAGACAGCACATCACATGTCCCACCAGGGACAGTAATATATTAGATCACTGTTACACAACAATGAAGGATGCATATCACTCTGGCAGCTTTGGGGCTGTTCATCTCATACCGACCTACAGGCAGAAACTGAAATCAGCTAAACCTGTATTAAGAGCTGTTAAAAGATGAACAAATGAAACAGAGCGGGTTTACATGAGCCTGTTTCTCTCTACTGATTGAGGTGTTTTTGAAGCTGCTGCCATCGATCTGGACGAGCTCACAGAGACTGTAACATCATATATCAGTTTCTGTGAGGATATGTGCATCCCCACCAGGACATTCTTATCATTCAATAATGATAAACCGTGGTTTACTGGGAAACTCAAATGGCTTCGTCAGGCCATAGAGGATGCTTACAGAAGTGGGGATAAAATCTTGTATAACCAGGCCAGGAACGGACTAACAAAAGGAGATCAGAGTGGCTAAAAAAAACAAAAAAACTACTCTGAAAAGCTGAGAAGAGAGCTTTCAGCCAACGATCAGGCATCAATATGGACCCGCTCTGATGTGCACTCCACACATTCACCTACCCCCCCCCCCCCTGCAACCCCCCTCCCTCCCCCACCATTTTACCTGCGTTTAAAGTCTGTGTAAAAGATGTGAACCGGATCTTCAGAAAACAGCTTTACACAGATCTTCCAACAGGATCTCGCTCCACCATCATCCCCGTCCCCAAAAAGCCCAAAATCACTGGCCTTAACGACTACAGATCTGTCGCTCTCACGTCTGTGGTCATGAAGTCACCTGAGAGACTGGTCCTGGCCTACCTGAAGGACATCACTGGACCCTTGCTGGATCCTCTTCAGTTTGCCTACAGAGCAAACAGGTCTGTGGATGACGCTGTCAATATGGGTCTGCATTAAATCCTGTAACACCTTGACAGACTTATTTGTGGACTTCAGCTCGGTCTTCAACACCATCATGCCTGACCTTCTCTCAGACAAACTCACACAGCTCTCCGTGCCCACCTCCATCTGTCAGTGGATCACCAGCTTCCTGACTGACAGGCAGCAGCTAGTGAGGCTGGGAAAATACACATCCAGGACTCTCACCATCAGCACTGGCGTCCCTCAGGGCTGTGTGCTCTCCCCACTGCTCTTCTCCCTCGACACCAATGACTGCACCTCTAAAGACCCCTCTGTCAAGCTCCTGAAGTTTGCAGACGACACTACAGTCATCGGCCTCATCAAGGATGGAGACGAGTCTGCTAACAGACAGGAGGTTGAGCAGCTGGCTGTCTGGTGCAGTCACAACAACTTGGAGCTCAACACGCTCAAAACAGTGGAGATGACAGCAGACTTCAGGAAGAACGCCCCTGCTCTCCCCCCATTCACCATCATGAACAGCACTGTAACTGCAGTGGAGTCATTCAGGTTCCTGGGCACCACCATCATCTCCCAGGACCTGAAGTGGGACATTCACATTGACTCATAATGTGAAAAAGTCCCAGCAGAGGCTGTACTTCCTTCGGCAGCTGAGGAAGTTCAACCTGCCACAGGAGCTGCTGAAACAATTCTACTCTGCCATCATCGAGTCTGTCCTGTGTTCATCTATAACTGTTTGCTTTGGCTCAGCTACCAAAACAGACATCAGAAGACTACAGCGGACAGTCAGGACTGCTGAGAGGATTATCGGTGCCCCTCTACCCAACCTCCAAGATCTTTATATCTCCAGAGTGAGGACAAGAGCTAAGAAAGTCACTCTGGACCCCTCACACCCAGCTCACTCTCTCTTTGAACTCTGGCCAGCGCTACAGATCACTGAGCACTAATTCAGCCAGACACAAGCACTGTTTTTCCCTCAGGCCATATCCCACCTGAACAACACATAACACACCCCAGTACTGTACACCTGTATATAACTCATCAAACCGTACATAGGACACATGCACATTCACAGTTCTGTCTATGGACATTTTTTAGTTTCTGTATATTTTTATTTTTTATTACTGTTGTTATTTATAATTTATTGTCTATTCTCTTCATTATTAGTGTTTTTATTTTATTATGTTGTCTGTAAACACACTTGGCAATAAAGCTCTTTCTGATTCTGATTTTAATGGGAAGAAATCATGGACAAGTAGTGTGACGGCCTCGTCTTTAAAAAACATGGTTTATTTGGTTTATAATATTATTAAGTAATGCGCTTTTTTCCATTTGGTTTAATTTAGTAGCAGGAAAATAATCTAAATTCTTTAGAAAAATAAAACCATTATTATTATTAATAATGTTTCACTTTATTATTAATGTATTAACAACAACAACAACAATAATAATTTAAATTAAAATAGAAAAACAATCATAAATCAACATTGATTTAATTATATTTTAATTTCATTTTTTATAACAATAGTAATAACAATAATCTCTATTTCCATTGTTGTTTACAAAAACAATATTATGATTATTATTATTATTAATAATAGTTTCACTATATTAATGTATTAACAACAACAACAATAATAATTTAAATTAAAATGGAACAACAATCATAACATTATGATTTAATTATATTTTAATTTCATTTGTATAACAATAGTAGTAACAATAATCTCTCTTATTACTGTTGTTGTTTACAACAACAACATTATTATTATTAAATAATCACTTACATTAATAATAATAATGATAATAATAATAATGGTTTTATTTTTATTATTAAGGGATTATATTTACTATTATTATTAAGTAATGATTTAAGTAAAATATAATTCAATAATAATAATAAAAATAGTTATTATTATATATGCCCTATTCCTTGAATGGAAACCATGAACATAAAGAAAATACAGCCCAGAAGACATATCGGTTCATTTGATTTTAAAGGGCATTTTCTTTTTTGTTATTGTGTTTGTATTGTAATTATAAACCTCCTGTACTGTGATGTTGAGTCTGATGTAAAATCTTTGGAGTAAAGCCAGTTGAGCAGCAGTGATTTACAGACTTCATCATCTAATGCGTCATGCTGAGGTGTCAGTGCCAGACTCGACAGCGTTTGTGCTCGTACCTCTTGGTCCACCTGGAAGAGCCGGACAGTGACGTTGCCCCTGAAGTCGTCTCGCGGTCCGTTGGGAAAGACGCCCAGCTGGGTGATGACCACAGAGTGAAGGACCTTGAAGTCCAGACTGACGGCAGAGACATCGGACGGCAGCAGCGCAGACGTGTCAGGAACGCTCAGTATGGCCATCTCCTGCCCAGCAGCTGAAGCAGAGTTCACAGATCAGGTTTACTGCATCATTCATGCTTCGGCTTAAATACTCAAATTAGTTCAGCAGGCAAATATCACCTCTTTAGAAAAAATAAAACTTTTATTAATTTTTTTTAATGATTGTTTGTTTTGTTTTGTTTTGTTTTATTCAATAATTTGTAATATTATTTTAAAATAATTATTTAAATAAAATAATAATAATAACTTTTATTATCATTCATTATTGTAATTTAGATAATTTAATTAAGCTCTCTTAATAATAATAATTATAATTACTATTTGTATATACATACACACACACACACACACACACACACACACACACACACACACACACACACACACACACACACACACACATACATATGTATATATATATATATATATATATATACAGTGTTGGGAAGGTTATTTTGGAAATGTAACAGGTTACAGATTACAAGTTACTCTATTTAAAATGTAATAGTAGCGTAAGTTTTTCAATTGCTTTATTAAAGTAATGTAACTGATTACTTTTGTTTACTTTGTGATTACTTTTTTTTTTATTTCTAATGAATGTTTTCAACTGTAAACCATTTTCAAACATTTACACCATGCAGGGTTAACTTTACAGTAGTAGGCTATTCAACACTCGTTACTGTCAGACTTTAAAAATCCTTCATCACTTGAATGAAGATAATTGATATTATTAATTAAAATAATTGAACATCCACCACAAAATCAGACTTTAGTACTGCCTTTTACTTTGAGATTGATCTGAAGTTCAATGCAGATTTAAAATCATTAAAAATAGTTTACTGATACTGTTTTTGAAACCAAATCTTTGCATATCTACAAGAAACACTGGCATCTAACAATGTTTTGAAAAAAAAAAAGTTAATAAAAAAAAAAAAAAAAAAAGTAAAAGCACATACATCAACCCAAATATGGTCATCTAATAAGCATGTGTCCCATCTGTGTACTAAACTCCTGAAACATTAGTGTCTTTTTGTATATGATATGACCATAGTTTTCTCATAAAGTGACTCTGAGCAGTTCTAGAGATTACGTTCATGTGTTTTGATGAATGCAAAAACCCATGAATTTTGTCATGTGACCAAACCCGGGTTAAATAAACAAATCCGCCCAAGAAGGGTTAAAGATAAAGCCAGTTGTCTTGAGCAGACAGAGCCGTTTTCACACGCCGCTGCACAATAATCCAAACATCAGCACTTTAAGAGACTCATCTGCTCTGAACTACTGGCTCTCTTAATTAGAAAGCAGCCATTTATTACCCAGGAGATCAATTGGAGGAACAGAGTCGTTAATAGAGAAACGGGCCGCTTGTTCCGAGCAGCAGACTCACCGCTTCCCTCGTCCTTGAGACAAAAGCCAATTAAAGGCGGCACAGACGAGAGGCAGAAGCACGCAGATGTGTGCTGAACAGCCATCAGGAAAAGCTTTTAGAGCCACACAGGATATTCTCTCGCTGTTAAAGGGCTCATTAGCATAACGCTTCGCCAATCACCACTACCAAAGTCCAAAAGATTCCTTCTGAAAGCATCTTCAAAACACTGAAAACTGAGCTGCGGCTTGAATTTAAAGTTCAAACCGTAATTGTGTTTCAACTAGTGCTGTCAAAATTAGCGTGTTAACACAGGCGATTCATTTTTCAGTTTAATGCATACAAAGGCTCCAGTGCATGCTGTAGCCTGTATTATTTCATATTAAAGCACGAAATAAACTACGTGCATGCAATGTCATAGTTAAGTCATGAAGATACTAAAAAGGCGATTAAAGCTGCCTTAGAACTGTGCATGCATTTTGCATGCATATGTTATATCTGTCACATGTTATATTTTAAGAACATGAAGTGGTTTTCCAAACTGTCCTGAAGCATCCCATCACTGTCTCTCTCATCTAACACAACTCTCATTAGTAGAGACTTTGAGACCTTAAGTGGGTCAGAAAAGGTAAAGAGATTTGAGAGAGAATACACTGCGTAGCAGATCTGCGTCACGTTCAGCAGCAGCAGCGGCAGCCAAAACTACTAATAACCAGCTGCTCTGATGTCTGTTCATCAAAGAAAAAAAAGAAAAAAATGTAGTGTTTGATAACTTTATTCAATTTCTGTGTATTTCCGCTGAAGGGCACAGGTAGCTAAATATGACATTTATTATAATGGGTTTATGTGAAGATTATGTTAAGTTCACTTAAATTAGAAGTTATTTTTTAAACTCTAATAAATGTTAAAATTGATAGCTCTCAATTATACTGTAGTGTTGAATGGCTACTCGATGGTTAAATATTAGGGTAAAAAATGATTTTATAGAGACATCAGTAATACTGGTATCAGAGATACTGGCCTACAGTCATAAAAAAAGATGCCATTAAACAAATGATACTGTCTTTATGTTGTTTGTACATTAATTTGAAGATTGAATTATTGCAATATAAAAGTATATTTAAAAGTTTAATGTTAGGTGGGATTAATCGCGATTAATTTCAGAAAAAACGTGCGATTAATCAGTTTTTTAAATTGATTGGCAGCACTAGTTTCAACACACCTGAGCTGAACATTCTTACAAAATAAAAACATTGTTAAAGTAATGCTTATGGAACATTTTTACAAGTGACATACATTCTCATAATGTTTAGACAAAACGTTTTTAGATCAACATCCTTAAAACGTCCATACAATGTTATTTGTCCTTGATGAACGCTCCAAGAAGCGTTTTTTTAACCATTAAATAACGTTCTAATAACAACAATAAAACTTAATGCATATAAATTCTTACTAACTTACTCGGTTATGAAGCTATTGACAGTAAGGATGCATATAAATATATTAATGCATATAGAAGGTGGACCTTTTAACATTCAAAGAATACTAAAAATAAAAGTTCAAATTTAAAGTTTAGTAAAGTTAGAATATTGTAAACAATGTTTTTGTAACCTTTAAATAATGTTCTAATCACAACAAGAAAACTGGACACAGTAATATTCGTGGAATAATAAAAATTCAAGTAATATTTTGGGTGAGAATAAAGTTAGTAGATAGTAAAGTTAGTTAGTAAATTTCAAATGAACTCTTCCTCTAACTGATGATGATGATGAAGATGTGGCTAAACCATGAAAATGCAGAACAGAAGCTGGAATCACAATGTTATAACGGGATGTCCCACTGAAACCTGCTGGAAGCCAAAACATGCTGACTATTTAGACGAGAATCCGAGTGCACAGAGTGATTTCAGGACACATACTGCGAGATTCATGTCCGAGCGGGGGGTCTGATGAGAATCGTAACGTACAAACTGCAGCAAAGCGACATTATATAACCCCCACGAAACGGCCTGCTCCGAATTGAGGAACATACCAGGGACTCTGGCTTGATCAGAGATGAACTCACCTGTCTCTGTGAGGTTCAGCAGCGAGCAGGAATACGGGTCTTCACGATCTTCCTCCGGCACAGAACAGCCATGCTCACCAATGATGAATTTCACCATCACCCTTTCAAATAAAACAGCAGACAACATCAATGCATCATTCTCAGGCTAGTAAGTGTGTAACATCAAGTGTAACTTAATTGTTCACGGTTGCCGAGCAACATCACAATCTGCTTCATTAATACAGATGTGCATCACAGAAGTGTGTATACGGGCTATTTTCCAGCAGTTAGACTCTGTTTTACAATATTAATTACTGTAGAAACGTGTTTTTAGGACTCAAGTAAGTCATAACGTAAAGCTGTTTTTTTTCACTGATCATTTATTTGTTATCCATTATCTGATCTTTTGATTTGTGTCCATTGATTTAGATGAAATCAAATGATAATTTGTGATTTTTGCAGTAATTTATTAACCAGATTATGCTGTATGCATAAGCACACGTGGCTATTAAAATAAAGCATTTAATAATAATAACAAATATTATTATTATTTAAAATAGATTTTATTTTTAGTATTTTCGGGATGCAAAAAATACTTTAGCTTTATTCTCATCATTATTTTCCAACCGCTTTATAACCCACATGGTTATTAAAATGACTAGACCATAAAATAACATATTGCATTTCTTATTTTATTTATTTTTGTATTTATTTATTTATTTGTTTAAATCACATACCCCTAATTGTCATATTTAAAAAAAAATATATATACAAGCTATATAAAAATACAAATAAATACACATATAATAAATATTAATATTAATATTAAACATACACACACACACATATAGGCAAGGCAAATTTATTTATACAGCATATTCCATACACAACGGTAATTCACATACACACATTTTCATCTTTTTCATCACCATTTTCCTCCCACTCGCTGACCCTTAAAAATAAACGTTATGTTCTTCTTGCTCAAAAAACTGTGGCCTTCAAACATCCAATGTATAATATTGCAGCTTTTGATGAGAACATGCAGCATACTTTCAAACATATTCATTTATTCATAATAAAACTGTGCAGAATTGACTTGCAGCAGCGCTGGGCTGCGATTCGAACATTAAATCATGTTTGACCTATTTTAATGAGCATTTGCCTGAATGATCTTTAAACGTGGAATATTTATAAGGATTTTTATAAGGCTCGATAAAGTTGCAGGCCAAAACAAACAGCAAAAAAACTCAGATCAAGCAGTCAATTTTTGAAGTCAATAACATGAGCCTAAGCTTCTGAAATAAATCAATGTCTGTCTGAAGTGAGAGTTTTAATGAAGCAGAAATCGAAAGATTCACATGCACAGGCGTGTTCAGAGAACTGACCGTTTCTGGAAGTGAGGGTGGTGTTTAAGGTACCCCAGCCATGTGTCTCTTATGGCCTGCCGGAGCTCATGATGATGCCGCGCTGACAAAACACCCACCAACACCTCATGCACAGCCTTCTGGTTGTCTGTCAATACAATATTGAACAGAAACACAATAATCAGCATCAAAACAGAGCCTAATGATATTCGCCAATACTGCAAATGATTCAAACATGCAAAAAGCCTTTTTAAAAGAACAGTTCATACAAACATGAACATTTGCTGAAAGTTGATTTATTCACCCTCAGGCCATCCGAGTTTCTTCATGGGAACAGATTTGGAGAAATGTAGCATTGCATCAGTGTCTCAGCAATGGATGCTCTGCAGTGAATGGGTGCCGTCAGAATGATAAAAACATCACAATAATCCACACCACTCCAGCTGAGACACTGATGCAGTGCTACATTTCTACAAACCTGATGAAGAAACAAACTCATCTACATCTTGGATGGCCTGAGGGTGAGTATTTTCAGCAAATGTTTATTTTTGGGTGAACTATACCTTTATAAAGGCTTTTCTGGCAAGTTGAAGGCTCAAACACAGAACAGATGATGCAGCGAGATGAAAGTCTCTGGCAGCGGCCCTTTGTATCCCCTAATGGATTGTCACTTGTGTCCTATTTCACCATGTGTGACAAACATCAGAGTAAGTGTGTAATGCGCATCTGTGCCTTTGTTGCCAGGTAAATCTCTCCCGCACTTCAATGAGATCTCAGATACTTTCTACAGTCTCTCTTCTATTGTACAAGACTTCACGTTCAAATCCGATACTTTCTTCAATCCGATCACTGTGGCTATCAAGCTGCCGGCATCTGCGTGCACAGCACACTAATGCAGCCTTCATCTAATGCATTAATTGCACATCTCAACCCCCAGCAGAGACCATTAGTGATATTATAAGTAAATTGCTGCAAACTGTTCAACATGCTTATAGATCATTAAAGTCAGTGCAATCAATGATCAATGCATTCAGTGTTAATGCTCATATGCATGCAGTCAAGCATTATATATGCATTAAGCATAAAGGGTCTATACATTATATTATACATTAAGCAGCAATAATTCAATATATTCTATAATTCTCTCTCTCTCTCATATATATTCTTTATGCATTGATCATTAAAGTCCCATATGCATTTACACTGAAAATTAATGGTCTATAAATGATAGATAGATAGACAGAATCATGTATAGAGACCATTAATACTGAATGCACTGCATAAGGAATTTTAACATATATAAAAATTAATATGTGCTCTATATAAAATGTGCAATAGTTTGAGCAACTAAGCATCTATATTCTGTATGCATTCCTTTTTCTAAAGGAATTTAGCATTAATGTCCTATGAGCAAATAACATTAATTATTAATCATTAATAAAAAAAAAATAAAAAAAAACATTATAATGCTTTTTTATGCATTGATCATCATCATTATGCATTGATTTTTTTGCATTGTGCATGCACTCAGCATTCAAATTTTCTATAATGTTCACTAATGGACTATGCATTTTCTATATATATATATATGTGTGTGTGTGTGTGTGTGTGTGTGTGTGTGTGTGTGTGTTCTAAAGGCTTTATTTTTTCTATATGAAGTGAGAAAATGCAGAGTACTTTATGCATTAGCATTATTTATTCAGTATCAGTGCTCTGTATAAACTGAGTACCAAGTTTCTATATGCATTAATATATTTATATGCATCTATGTACGTCAATAGTAAGTCCGAGTAACTGAGTAAATCAGTAAGAATTTACATGCATTAATTGTTGTCTATTAATCCACTGCATGCATTCAGCATCTGTCTAATGCAGAGGTCACACCGAAACACTTTCTATTCAACCCAAACTGTCATGCCTGAAGATAACAGACTAATATAGAATAACGGGAACACTGCAATGCTTTTTTATGCATTGATCATTATGCACAGATTTTTTTAATGCATTCTACATGCACTCAATTTTCTATGATTTTCATTAATGGTATATGCATTATATACAGTATATGTTTTAAATGCAAAGAGTACTTCATGCATTAACATTATATATTCAGTATCAATGCTCTGTATAAACTGAGCACTTAGTTTCTATATGCATTAATATATTTATATGCATCCTTACTGTCAATAGCTTCATAACCGAGTAAGTTACTAAGAATTTATATGCATTAAGTTAATTGTTGTCTATTAATCCACTGCATGCATTCAGCATCTATCTAATGCAGAGGTCACACCGAAACACGTTCTATTCAACACAAACTGTCATGCCTGAAGATTACAGACTAATAGAGAAGAACAGAAAGTAGCAGAAGTTGAGCGGTACCTGCAGAGCCGAAGCCCAACAGGAGCGCAGTTCTGTCGGTCCAGCCGAGCCAGTGAAGCAGCGCCGCGAAGACACACGGAAACAGCGCCGCTGCCGCGCTTCTCATGGACGAACGGCTGGGTCCAGACACCGACGCTTAACGGGCTACGCACACAACGAACGGACCGGCGACTCGACGCGACGCGCATCGCTGATGTGATGAGTGACCGACGCGCAGCGTCATGTCTAACTGCACGCTGATGACGACAACACTCGGGCAGCCAATAGGAGTGGAGCGGTCGACGCGCTGTGCCTTCTGGGAAAAGTAGTTCAATAAGTTTCCTGTTGCCATGAAGATTACATCAAATTAGCGATTGACTTTTCTTTTTATAGGATTAATCGGATTAATATATAAATCTATTTTACATGACAAAATAAAATGTTTTCATAATAAAATAATTATATATATATATATATATATATATATATATATATATATATATATATATATATATATATAAATAATTGCATATTATTGCTCTATTTTTTGATTGCTACTATTGTCCTCATTTGTAAGTCGTTTTGGACAAAAACGCCTGCTAAATGACTTAATTTAAATGTAAATGTAAATATAAAATGATCTATTTAAAAAAAAATTTTCTGAAATCACTTACTAATGTTCTCAAATATATATATATATATATATATATATATATATATATATATATATATATATATATATATATATATATATATATATATATATATATATATATTCTCTTATCTAATCTTATCGGAGCACTAATGTTCATTTTTAACGGTGTAATTAATGTGCTAATTTTCTTGGGTCTCATTTCTGAAACACGAGCAGAATTAATTTGTTATTCGATCGTAAACCACCACATAAAGTCTTGTAGTTCTTTTAGTTCTCTTTAATTCTTTTCTTGTAGTTCTTGTAGTTATTTTATAATCACAAATATATAGTGTGCAATACTGCGTTGCACCGCTAGGTGTCTCCCTCGACCACACAATATCATAAATCAAAGGTATGTTATTGTCAGAGCAAACATATTAAATCAAGCATATCATTCTTATAATGCAAGCAAGCAGGCAAGCACACTAAATATTGAATGCAGACAGTTTTAAAATGTTTATTAATTTGTACAACTGCACAGATCTAAACATTCAGACTTCTAAAAGAGAAAAGTGCAGAAAAGCACCAACAAATCCATACATTTAGGCATTGATTCAGTTACAAGGTATCTCAAAGTTCTAATATTTAAATAGGGTAATCAGTCCATGCAAGTTATGTTTTTATAATAATAATAATAATAATAATAATCATAATATTATTTAAAAGTTCATTTACATTTTGGGGTTTAATTGTACCGTAATTCTGTAGAAATCAGCTGGACTCCATTTCATTCGCTTGGAAAACCAACAAACCCTCATTCTCACTGAACACATGGAGCATTAGCGCTATTATAAAAGGAAATATTAAGCGTTTAGAACACAATATCATTTTAAATACCCACCATACATACACACTCTCTGTTTTCTCTGAATTTAAAGGCGTTCTCATGCAATGTTAGCATTTTAAATATACATCTCTGCACTTTTTGAGGTGGATCTCCAGATATAAGATAAGTTTGAGCGTCAAAAAGACCCTCCGTCCACCGTGGCACATGTTAAAGGGGCTTTAATACAGGTTACACAAGCAACACCTCAATCAGGTGCTGCGCATTAGATATAATAACACTTGGTTTCGTATAAATCAGCAAAGGCTAGACTAAGATTACAGTGATATAAAGAAAAACATCTGACATTGTGCTTTTTTTGTTTGTTTGTTTTGAATAGGAAAAAGCCTGTGAAATAACAGTGTAGAGGACACGCCATAGTCACAGTACTTGGCACTCAGAAACCACCTCTCTATACACACACACACACACACACACACACAGCAGGTAAACACACATGCAGGCTCTCCGTTTGGCATTTCAGTCAAAGGCCTTGCTGTTTAAATCAGGACAGGCAAAACAACTCAAAAACTACTGTGAAACATGCCAGTGTTAGTAAGGCCATTCAGAAAGTGTGAAGAAATCATTAACAGGGAGGTGGTTTGAAGAAAGAGTCTGCCTGTTTGCATGTGGGAAGATGTTTTTACTGAATAAAACGGTCATTTAAATCTAACTCAGACTATATTTAAAGGCGATGTGTGTCATTTCGTTTATATTCAAGGAATAGTTCAGGCACAAATGAAAATTTGCTGAAAAATTACACATCCTCATGAGTTTGTTTCGTCATCCGATTTGGTGAAATGTAGCATTGCATCAGGGTCTCAGCAATGGATGCTCTGCAGTGAATGGGTGCCGTCAGAATGAGAGTCCAAACAGCTGATAAAAACATCACAGTAATCCACTCCAGTCCGCTAAAAGACGAATCTGGAGAGAAATCTGCACAGATCAAGCTCTGTTTACAAGCCAGAACAGCTCTAAACAAATATGTGGCTGGATTTTGACGGATTTTCACTTTTTCACTGAGGAAGCTTTATTATGGAGGATTATAGACTCATATTTTAGCAGGAAGTTAAAAGTTAAAAACATTTTAATGCTGGATTTGTTTCAGCTTTTGTCTTCTCAAGATATTAACTGATGGACTGGAGCGCTGTGGATTATTGTGACGGCACCCATTCACTACAGAGCATCCATTGCTGAGACACTGATGCAATTCTACAAATCTGAATGAAGTAAATGAAGTAAATTATAGGCATATGTTCATTTTTGGATGAACTATTTCTTTAAAATTCCCATTTAATGTGTAGAGTCACTTATAAGTGCGCTATTTGATTTCCCTACACAGCACAACTCAATCTTCAGCTTTAAATATTGTCTGGACGAAGGTGAAATATCCAAATAACTTTGTGATAAAGAGGAAAATAATGTGATCTCACAGTTATCGGCACAAACTCCCATCCTGCTCGATTTTATATGTCAGATGGGGCAGAAAATACATCCGTAGGGTCGAGACCTCATACAGGCGCACAACGCAACACCTCAAGGGCAAACGCCTCCCAGAAACCAGCATGAGGATTACTGTCGAACGTTTGAGCTCAAACTGAACTGATTCAATATCCAATATCTCAGGTCTGAAGGGCTGAAAGATGTATTCGAGTCACAAATGTTGAGGAGGCCTTTTCAGAGGTATCCGGTTCTGTTTATCACAATGTCATTTGGAAACTGGATAAGATTTGATTCACATAAGCGGATTAAAAATATCTCAAATATCATCATATCGGAAAACGGGGAGAGATGGGAAATCATTCAAATGAAAACGCATTAGATATGCACTACAAGTCAAAGGTTTGGACACATCTTTATTACGACTATTATTTCTTAGGCTCACCAAGAAGGCATTTATTCGATCAAAAATACAGTAAAATATTGTGAAAATATTTGAAAATGTAATTTATTCCTGTGATGCAAAGCTGGATTTTCAGCAGCGATGATGAATCTTTGAATAAAAAGAAGAAATTCAATAAAATAAGAATTTAAATCTAATTTTAAATGCAGATCAAAGTCAAAAGTTCGAATGCATTATTATTTTTTTACGACTAATAGTCAAAAACAGACAATAGTTGTGAAACATATGAAATAAAGCAAATGGGAGTCTAGGAAAAACATGCAATGCAAATCTCGTTTTTGGATATTCATCAATCAAATTCAAGTTTTAAAATGATTAATCAAATTCCAGTTTTGTAAACAAATTCATACAAAGTCACAATTTGTCAACAAAACTAATTTCAATCATTCAAAACATGGAGTGAAAGGCTTTTTTATTAAATCTACAGGCGAATAAATATTTGCAATAGCAGGAAAAATGGATTGTGTTTATGACTTCGTGATTTTACATATATTTCCATCGATATAATTAACGTATGGATGCATAGGTAACAATTGTTATATGGAGTTCTGTTGTTTTTGTCCTCAGTTTAAAGTAAAAATCTCATTTCAGTTATTAATGCACAAGCTTTTTTTGAAGATTCGCTCAAGTGTGTCCAAACATTTGACCAGTAATGCACATCAAACAGCTTAAGTTTATAAAAATGTCTAAATACATTAGAAAACGTCCACCCGTCAGGGTTTCACACCATCTGTGGCACGAGAAATGAGTCAAAATGAAAGGAAAACACAAAAATCTCTCATCCCATAAGCAGTGAGAAAGGCTGTTCTCTAATTACGAAGCAATAACAAACCTATTTAACGAGACATGAGACGCTCTGACCGGGTTGCCAGTTAATTGACTCCCCCCCAAAAACCCCCACAGGCGTCCAGGAGGGATCGGACTGTCAACAGATGCGGCGGCTGCCACTCAAACACAGCTCAACGGCAGCAGCCAGGGACGTGGAAACCTCACGGCAGAACCTGCAGCCCGCCCCGGCCTCAGAGGATGGTGCAGAAGAACTTCTTCTCCCGGAACGGGTTTTCTGACGCCGGGACAGGCACGATGAGCGGGTCCTCTCGTATATGAGCGTCACAGTACGCCATCAGGTCCGCTGCGGCCTTGGACACCTGAGGACAGAGATAGGGGTTTAGATTAGACATAGCGTCTGAAAGAAGTCTCTTCTGGGTGCTCACCAGGGCTGCATTTATTTAATCAAAATACAGAAATATTTTTTACAATTTAAAACAACTGTTTTCTATGTGAATATCTATTAAAATGTAATTTATTTTTATGATCAAAGCTGAATTTTCAGCATCTTCAGTGTCACACGATCCTTCAGAAATCATTCTAATATGCTGATCTGCTGCTCAACAAACATTTCTGATTATTATCAATGTTGAAAACAGTTGTGGAAATATTAATAAAAAGTTCAAAAGAACAGCATTTATTTGAAATAGAAATCTTTTGTGACATTATAAATGTATTTTACTCTCGCTGTTACTTTATTAAATGTGTCCTTGCTGAATAAAAGTAAGAGTTTAGTTTTTTAATTCACCCCAAACTTTTAAATGGTAGTGTATTATGGTTTCCACAAAAATATTTAATATTTTATTTTCCATAAAAGATTTCAGGAAGAATAATCGTGTGACGGTCTTGAATAAAAATGCTGAAAATGTGTCATAAATAAATTACATTTTTACATATATTCAATTAGAAAACATTTATTATAAATGGTAACAATATTTCACAATATTACGTTTTTTACTGTATTTTTTAATCAAATAAATGCAGCCTTGGTGAGCGGAGTTTCAAATCCATGAAAATAATTTTTTTTTTAAAAATCACATTTTTACTGGTAGTTTGATATCAAAGGTAAACATTATTATTATTATTATTATTATTATAAAAACAATATTTTTCTCCCCCATATCACATTACAATGCTTTGGATCATCCAGGACACTGCAGTTCAGCAAACACACACGAAACTCATCTGTGCTCATCTCTATTCTAATAACTGATCAGTGACCAGTGCCCTAACGAGCATCAGTATCTGCTCTCGTCTCGTCTGTGGCTCCATCAGCACCAAAGTAGAGGGACAGACTCTGAGAAAACTGCACTGGGTCATGTTTTTACAGCATTAGCTGGCTGTTGTACATACATATTTAGTCTATGCAAAGACAAAAAAAGAAGTTTGCAAGAGGAAGATTTTAGTCTGCAAATGTCACGCTGAATAAACATGCCAAAGCATGACATTTATCACAGTCCATTATGTTCACTGCTATTTCTAGGCCCCTTTGTAGAATTTTGGCCTAAAACGGCCGGAGTGCAGCACACAAACTTTCTGATCTTAAAAAGTCTGATAAAAATACAAACTATTTAGTTATTATTCAATACTTTTTTGCCTTTAAAAATAAATTAAAAAAATAAATACATTTTTAAAATACATTTTATGCACACACACACACACACACACACACACACACACACACACACACACACAGTCAGGTCAATATACACAGTATATTTGGACACTGACACAATTTTCATAATTTTGGCTCTGTATGTCACCAGAATAGAATTAAAGTGAAAATACAATCAAGATGAAATTGTGTTATTTGTGTTATTTCCCTGTTCAAGTTCTGCTAATTCACAAGCCGAGTGAGAGTCATACTCGCAAAGGTGATGTTAATTGTTAAACCAAACAGAATTAAACCTTTCAAAAACAAGCAGCAATGAGACTCTTTCATTGAGTGAATCTGGAATCACTAGTTCTGATTCTAAACACACATTTTTGCTGAAATATTATTCTTAGGTCAGTATACGGTAATTTATCAGTAATACAAAAATAATATAATATTTTATATTACTTATAATAATATTTTCAATACAGAAGGTCGAAGGTCAGTTCAACTGAAACTTTGTAAAAACTGATATGAAACTATAACTTGAATGAATAATTCAGTGATGCCGTCAGTGGTCTATGTTTTATGAATAACTCGTATTGTGTTGTTCCTCGGAGGAGCACGAGCGCGTGT